>ML104812.1:32503-81802 GCA_003697995.1 Taxidea taxus jeffersonii
CTTTCTTTCTTTCTTTCTTTCTTTCTTTCTTTCTTTCTTTCTTTCTTTTTCTTTTTTTGGAAACACATACTTGCTTCTTAAGTAGTAATTATCAACATTCTAAAGTAGACCAATGACTTGGTTTTTTTTGGAAAAGTGAAATTATCCTTCCAAATGAACACCTCAACTCACCTGTTTCTCTTGCAGCTTGAGTGGGGGTCTGGTTTCCTCCAGCTTCCAGGACCCCAGCTGGAGGATGCTCCTACAGGATCCTGGCAGCCCATTACCACATCCCCAGGGAACACGGGGCACAATGCTGAAGGTGGGGGATGGTTTTGGGGCTTGTTAGTGCCACACCTGTGCCTGGGGGGGAGGGGCAAGAACAAGGATCCTCGTGCACAAACCTGACAGCACATTACCACCAACCCCCTAGACAGGGCACAAAATGCTGAAGCAGGGGAACTGTTCTGGGGCTTGTTAGCGCCACACCTGTGGGGGTGGGGATCAGGGGACACCCTGCTGAATTCGGGGTGCTGCTCAAGGTCTATTACCTGCACTGTGCCAGGGGACAGAGGCACCCACTGAAGTTGGGGACTGTGTGCTGTCTTTACATACACTCTTCCTGGGGAACATGGGAAACCCTGAAATGTCTGCAACCCATCCCACAAAAGCTTGGGTGTGTGGGTGCCCTGGAGTTCAGGGGTCTGGGAGATACCGCCAATTGATGGACATCATACAGAAGAGACCTTCAAGGGAAAAAGAAAACCATCTGAGCCCCCACAATGAACTCTTTTTTCATGCGCCCTTTGAAGACACTACCTACAGGACCCCCACGCCAGCGCACAGCCTGCACTTACCAAGCCAGGACCCTGCCCAGGATCTTTCCCAGTGCCCCTTTGCCTGACCCACATCCTAAGGCAGCTCTGGGTCCGCCACAGAGGACATAGCTCCACCCCCAGGTGCTGATGGGTGCTGATGGGTGGGGGAGGGTGGTGCCCTGAGCCCACTGGATGCAGGGCCTGCCTGTACCATGTGACCTGCTCTTAGACCCGCACCTCCCTGGTTTTGCAGGTACTCCGGAAGGTAGCACCTCCTTGCTCCAACACCTGGGTCTGTGGGGCAGGCATGGGAAGGTTGTAAGCACGGTCCCCCCTCCCGCAGACATCTGGCCCCTTCCAGGGACCCCTCTGGCTGCAGACCACCTTCAGAGCTGTGCCCCTTCCTTTTCTGCACAAGCCCTGCCTGCAGAGCTGTTCCTGGCTCCCAGTAAGGTCAATTGTTCTCAGACCTTCCCAGCCTTGGGCTTTAGGAAATGCAATTTCACTCCAAAATCCTACTCTGCTTTACCTCTCCACTGATGTTCTTCTGCCCCCACAGAGATCCAGAAGAGATCCTTACATCTCAGGCTGACTTCATGGGTGTTCAAAGTGTTCTGGTAGATATTTAGCTCATTTCAGGGGACGGGTTGAAACAAGGTCTCCCACTTCTCCGCCATCTTGCCCTTGAATATGTCATTTAAATATGATTTTTTAAAATATTTTGTTTATTTATTTGACAGAGATCACAAGTAGGCAGAGAGGCAGGCAGAGAAAGAGGGAGGGAAACAGGCTCCCTGCTAAGCAGAGAGCCCTATGCGGGGCTCAATCCCAGGACCCTAAGATCATGACCCAAGCTGAAGGCAGAGGCTTAATCCACTGAGTCACCCAGGTGCCCCTAAATATGATTTTTATTAGAGTGATTATCTTTGGGACTTCATGTTGAAACTTGTGATGCCTGTCTGATAAACTAGGTATTTGTTATTTTTCATCCCTCCCAACCATTTTTGATAATCCTACATGTTCCAGCCAAAAAGCTTCAAAAAAATGTTCTTTTTTTCCCTTTTGATTTTTGCCTTCCACCAGAATGTTCATGGACAAATGATCCACTTTTCTCTCTCTGTATATTATAAAAATGATGTAATTGTCTTTTTATTTTAACTTTGCCTGCTCAACTCTTCTCATCTAGAATTCATCTTTCTTTTTTTTTTTTAAAAGATCCTATCTATTCACTTGACAGAGATCACAAGTAGGCAGAGAGGCAGGCAGAGAGAGGGGGGGAAGCAGGCGAAGCAGGCTCCCTGCCAAGCAGAGAGCCCGACTCGGGGCTCGATCCCAGGACCCCGGGGACCACGACCCGAGCTGAAGAGCACCCGGGACCACAACCCGAGCCACCCAGGTGCCCCTAGAATTCATCTTATAGAAACATGTATCATTGCTTTTCCCTTAGGTAATAGAATATTCTTTCTTATGTTGAGGGTTAAGGAAGAGAAATAGAAAGGGGCACATGTATGTCAGTGGAATTTGAGGTCCTGATGAGCGATTACTCCCTGTGGGTACAGCTCACAGTAGCCTCCCCAAAGACAGCACTTAAGTCTGTCGCATTTAACACCAATGAGACTATCAGATTTTTATTGTTTTACATGCAGATGTGTGTATGCACACACATTCTAAGAGTACAGTTTTGATCCCCAAGATTTTCTGTCGCTCTAGAAGACAGTCCTGCCTGTACAGGGGCCACAACAGGAGGAATACATTTGGGGAATAACTAATTGTGCTGTTCTAGCCAAAGTCCTTTTGGATACAAGAGATATTTGACGAAAGGATGCAGGAGCCTCATTGAAACAAAGTACCTGTAGATATTTCATACAAACTGTGACTGAAGAGGGCTCCGCTATCCATTACCAAGACGGGTACCCTCCCCATCTCCCCCTCTCGCTATTTCTTGTAGCACAGGCTCTCAAGTGTCTGTCTCTTTCCTTATGTTGGCGCATTCTCTTTTCCTGCAGGTTGGTGTCCTCTGTTCACATATCTATCTGCACCGAAACAATGAGCTCAGGGTCACATGACTCATTGGTTCAATTATGTTCCACCCACTGTCTGTGGTTGGGATGGCTCTTAATTTGAATTCGTGAGCAAGTATTTTGATGGTGTGTTAGCTCGGTTGGATCTAGTGTCTGCTACTGGATCCGGTCGATCACAGCAATCCCACTGGGTAACAAGAGTACCGTAGACTGTTTCAGGCTCGAGAACAGAGCGGCGTATTTAGGGACTAGAAGTCACGGTGATGTGACTGGCTAAAGATAGAAGTGATTTTGAGAAGACCAACTTTCTGACAGACCAAATCACCCTTCTTGTTTAGAAAAATGTCTCCTCCTATGTTTAATCCCCTTTGACTGGCTGACATTTTAGGACCTTTCCGTTTTATTTAATTGTCCAGGACCTCTCACTTTCTCCCAGTTTTATTATTGGCTTTCTTCCTGCCTGGTTCCTGGCGCTCACTTGATCTCTCCTGTAAGCCCTGGACCCCCTCTGGCTAGAAGATGCATCTGTTGGTAGTGCTGGACCCGTGGCATCTCTCAGCCTTGCCCCTGACTCTTTCCTCATCTTGTGCCTAGAAACATTATTCCACTGTGACTCAGGGGTCTAGACCCTAACTCCAGGACTAGACTATCTGGTGAGTATTTGGACCCCTTTGAGGTGCCATTTAATGTCTAGCTTATTTATGGGATTCTTATTTCTAGAGAGACAGGATGGGAACTTTTTACTGGCACAGTAGTTACTTTCTTATAACTTCATTGATCATGTTTCAAAAGTAGGAGACATATTATTTTCTGAAACATGAATGAAAACTCAATTAGCACTTAGAGAGGCAGACAGCAAATAGGACTACTACAGTGAGAAATCTAGGTCAGCAAAGTCATCTTGTTGGAAGGGCATCAAAACAGGGAAGACATCGTTTCAGTCTAAAGATATTAGTTAATTGCACTTGCAAGTTCCTCGTGTTCAGATTTTTGACATTTTCTCTTGGGTCTCTTTGAGGCCTGTATTAGGTTCTTATTTGAGGTGCACAGAAATCACTCACTTCAAAATTACATTGCAGGCTTCCTGACAAGTTCACCATTGGTCTTTCCATCCAAGGAGGGTCTGAAAGTAAATGAGTCCTTTAGCAGCAACATCACAGCGCTGATGCTCTTCCTCTCCCACAGGAGATCCAAGCCCGACACAGGGTATTGGGTCACGTCCTGACCCCGTGCAATGAGTCCTGCAACCAGAGTGAATCACTTTATCAGCCGCGGAGTCAAAGCTACGAGCAGAATTGCTTAAGGAAGTTTCAGCATTTCCCCCATCCTGCATGAAATGATTTAAAGCGGAGCCAGAGGGTGATATTTGGGGGCCGATAACAGCTAACAAGGTGGTATCTCTACCTTCCTGGGGTTGTCTTTTTCTACCTGAGCTCCGGGAGCTTGGCTAGAACGTGGTGGGCCAGGTGTCATAAGGAGTGCAGTCAACTCACAGTGTCACCCTCAGTGAGCCATCTGGCCTCTGTGGCACCCCATTTCTGCATAAAGTCACAGTGTTATGTAGGATTGACAGATCCTAGCACAGGCCATGGGTTGCTTGGTGCATTGTGATTGGCTGTGACATGTGTCACAGTAAATTATCACTGATTATATTTAAAGGAGTGACTTTGAGGCCATTCCTGGACACCGTCCCTCTTATTTGCTTGCACTGAGAGATGCTTGCATGTGGGCTCCTGGGGAACAAAGCACCACAGACCCAGTGGCTGAAAACATCTGAAATTATCCTCTCACAGTTCTGGGGCCAGAGGTTGGGTGTGGGTGGGGCGGAACTCTCTCCTAAGGCTCTGGCCTGCCTCTCCTCTGGTGAATCATGAATCCTAAATAGCAGCAGGAACATCCCAGCCGCTGGTGGGCCGTCCGTGCTCTTGAGGACCATCAACTCCCAGGAGTGTGTGCTTTTCTGAAGACACAGATGTCTCTGGAAAAATCAGTAAAACACTGTAGGTAGGTGAGGACATGACCTTCTCTGACTTTCGGACTGATTTTTAGGAGTCCTTCATCTGGCCTTTGGGGCCTTTTAGATGGGTCCTACCAAAACACCCCCAGGTCACTGGGGTCTGTCCCCTCTCCACAGGACATTTGTTCCAGACAGGACATTTGTTTGAGATGTGGCGATCATTGTTGCTTTTGGGTGGTGTGCCACTGTGTTGATTCTGTTTTACATTCATCCAATGAAAGATACTTGGGTTTGTTTCCATTTGTGGTGATTGTGAAGAAAGCTTCTATAAACATTTATGCAAAAAAAGTCAATGCATATTAGTATTTATTTGCAACAAAAGCATGGCAAGTCATTTCTAGATGCAAATGAGGACTCTGAAAATGTCTTCACAGTCATGTATTCGATTCAAGAATAACCATTTCTTACAAATCAAAACCACAATGAGATACCACCTCACACCAGTCAGAATGGCTAAAATTAACAAGTCAGGAAATGACAGATGCTGGCGAGGATGCAGAGAAAGGGGAACCCTCCTACACTGCTGGTGGGAATGCAAGCTGGTGCAACCACTCTGGAAAACAGCATGGAGGTTCCTCAAAAAGTTGAAAATAGAGCTACCTTATGACCCAGCAATTGCACTACTGGGTATTTACCCCAAAGATACAAACGTAGTGATCCAAAGGGGCACGTGCACCCGAATGTTTATAGCAGCAATGTCCACAATAGTCAAACTATGGAAAGAACCTAGATGTCCATCAACAGATGAATGGATAAAGAAGATGTGGTATAGGTATACAATGGAATACTATGCAGCCATCAAAAGAAATGAAATCTTGCCATTTGCGACGACATGGATGGAACTAGAGAGTATTATGCTTAACGAAATAAGTCAATCAGAGAAAGACAACTATTATATGATCTCCCTGATCTGAGGAAGTGGAGATGCAATGTAGGCAGGGCAGTTTGGGGGGTAGGAAAAGAATAAACAAAACA
This sequence comes from Taxidea taxus jeffersonii, assembly GCA_003697995.1. NCBI lineage: Eukaryota > Metazoa > Chordata > Mammalia > Carnivora > Mustelidae > Taxidea > Taxidea taxus. Next base: position 38,314 of record ML104812.1, read on the forward strand.
AGATGGGATTGGGAGGGAGACAAGCCATAAGAGACTCTTAATCTCACAAAACAAACTGAGGGTTGCTGGTGAAGGGCCAAAGTGACGCCATTCAAGGCGGCAGCCCTTTTGCTGTTTACATTAAGCTGAAGACATTCCAAAGCGGTTCCCACATATGCAAATAAAGGATGGGACAAGAACCAATAGAAATGGTTACTACATATGCAAATAAAGGATGGGACAAAACCAATAGAAATGGTTACTACATATGCAAATAAGGAATCGGACATGAACCAATAGAGGGTGATTCTCCATACGTAAAGGAGGGACCAAGTGCGAGCCAGTCAGGGTTATTGCCCTATATGCTAACAAAGGATAGAAAAACAACCAGTAAGGAAAACTCCCTGTCAGCAGTTTTTCCTAACTGACCAACCCTCCTTGGACAACACAGCTTAAGTCACCTCAGACACCAATCATTTTCAAGGTCACCTACACATGTAACTATGTGACTATGTACTTTTTGCGTGTAAAATTGCCTATATAATCTCTGTAAAATTCCAGCGGGCGCCTCCTCCTGAACTCTGCTGCGTCGGTGTGTAGAACGAGGTCCGAGCTGCAGCCCGCCCGCCTGAATAAAGCCTTGCTTTTGCATTTCGGAATGTCTGGCTCTCAGTGGTCTTTTTGGTGGTGGTCTTATGATCTGGGCATAACAGCTGGGGGGAGGGGGGTCGGGAGATGGTGGTGGGGTTATGGACATTGGGGAGGGTATGTGCTATGGTGAGTGCTGTGAAGTGTGTAAACCTGGCAATTCACAGACCTGTACCCCTGGGGCTAATAATACATTATATGTTTATAAAAAACTTTTTTTAAAAATTAAAAAAAAGAATAACCATTTCTAATCTGTAGTAACCAGGCTTGATATTCCATTAATAGGGCTGGATTCAGGGTCCTGTGACCTCTGCACCTGCCCAAGACCTTATGCTTAGAAGGACCCCTGCTTGCTTTAATGCTTTGCTGTGATTGTTTTGAAATTCTGCCCTGGGACCCACAAGTTACATAGTCAGACTAATAAGCATAATCAATGGGAAATTTTCATAACTGCTATGCTTTCCCAGTCTCTCGAACGTTCAAATATGACAATTTTTTTTTCCTTAACTTGCCCCACCCCAAGTATTGAATATTCTATTTAAAAGGAGCAATCTTGAGATAAAAAGAAGGCCATAGCTGAGAAATTTAAGAGCATGTGTTTTCCCCACCTGGCAAATTAGTTCTGGCCATTGGTACTTTCCAGGCTGTGCCTGGGTTACCAGAGTCTGGCCTTGCCTGACCAAAAAGGATTGTTGTGATAAGAGGTGACTTTTTGGAACAAAGAATAGCTGTGGTAACCTTTCTCTTGAAATTTCACCTGTCTCCTCCATTATGATTGTTCATGGTTACAGTGTTGCATGATTTTTCACAGCTTGTAAAATCTGGAAAGCCTGTTTCTCTGAGCCCAGTTTGACCAGGACTCACTGGCATGGGTATCGTATTCATTCTACAGCTGTCACGATAAATTACCACAACACCTGCCAGCATCGAGCAACAGAAGTTTATTTTCTCACACTTCTGGGGGCCACAGATCCAAAATAAAGATGTCAGTGGGGATGGTTCTTCCTGGAGGCTCAGAAGGAAAACTGTTCCACACCTCCCCCTTCCCTCCTAGCGGCTGCTAGCAATCCTTGGCGTCCCTCAGCCTGTCCGTGGATGGTGCGTCTCTGCCTCCATCGTCACGTGGCGGCCTTCCCTGAGTGTCTGTGTGTTCGCGTCTGTCTTTGGATTTGCAGCCCACCCAATAATCCACGGGGTTCTCATCTGGAGAGCCTTGACATCATTCCATCCGCAAAGACCCTTTGGGCAAATAAGACCCCGTTCACAGGTTCCAGGCGGATAGATCTTTGGGGGGCCATCACTCAGTCCACCACAGCTAGTACGTGCCTTTCTGTGGCTCAAATCCCTTAAGCCTCCATGAGCCAAACAACTTCTGCTTTAAATAATGTTACGTGGTCCTGCTGGCTGTGGCCACGGGGACGGGCGCATCCGCACTCACTGATGTGCAGGGCTTCCAGCCTGTGCCAGACACTGTACGTTCCCAAGAATTTTGCAAAACCCATTTATTTCACCCAGCCATTGTTCAAAGTTAAATGGTATAAATTCACAGTGAAATAAGTGATAGTAAACCCCAAAGCTGCATATGCTCATGACACATCACTTTCTGATGGTTTCCCCACATTTTACTGTTCCGCACTCCCAGGTTATGCACGTCTGGTGCACCATCAGGGTGTACTGCTGACCGTCTCTCCGCAGGGCCAAGCAGAGCACCCCTGGGAGTGGGACCTCCACCCGGGCAGCTGTGTTCACACCAGGTGCTGCCCTTCCAGACCTCCCACCACCACCCCCCGGAGCCGGTCGTCCAACATTTCTGAGCACACTCGTGATGCTGGGAGCCATGACTGTGAGCGAGAAGCCAGCACCCTCTGACGACGGTTGCTAGGTCGCCTGGACGTTAGGTTTCAGGGAGCAATTCCTTAACTGTGCCTAACGAAATGCGATCCGCAAGTGTTTAACTGACGTGTGACTTCCCCTGTTCCTAAATTCACAAGTCAGTAGAGATCGTTAACCAGCCCACGTATCCTTACTTTTGTTTTTGAAAATGATATTATTGAACCTTGGATGATAACATAAACGTTTTCAAGAGCGCAGAGCTGATGGTTTATCAACACTTGCAAACCTCTCATTGCGGTCAGTCCAGGGGTGATCTGACAAAGCAGCTCTTTGGGGTGGGACAGGCTTGTCACTTGCTGGGATCTAATGGGATAGTTTAGTTTGAGTTTCTTTTCCTTTTTCCTTTGTTACGCACCACCTCAGGCATTAGCTGGGACTGAGCTAAATGGCCCCAGAAACCAGCAAGAAGATTCTGAAGGGAGTAAGATTTTAGAATAGAATGGCTTTTCTGGAGGTATTTGCATAGGGAAGCCCTCGGGCCTGGTCATCTCTGGTTGAACCCACCATATGTGGGAAGCTGTTAATACCCTCAGAGGGTGGCTCAGGGAGTACTTGAGACCCAGGAAAAACAAATCATAAATAAAAGCAAATATGACTGAGGAGAAATATACTTCTCAAATATATTAGAAACTCTATCTCTAGGCAGTGCCACATAGAATTCAAATCCAGAATGTAACCGCCCCTCAGAATAATATACTACTTAAAATATAATTAATGAGGAGTTGTACTGATCTTGCAAGCATACTTAAAGATGACCTTGAGAAAAACGTGTACTAGCAGCAGGACTCTGGGGGAGGGGATGATACACATCATTGAAGCCGAGCAGCTGGGGATGCCCGCCTCGCTCAGGGCAGAACACCACCTGCTTCCCTTTATCATTGTCTCCCCTGCATCAGAGAAAGGCTGCTGTTAAGGTCATCCATTTCAGTGCGCTCACTCAACAAATTTTGCTGCTTGAACAGAGACACCTTACTCTTCTTTACCTATAAGACTTGGGATCAACATATCTGTCACATTCCTTCTTGTTTACCTACAAGACCTATGGCTAATGTATAACCTTCTTCTTCTCCTTTGTTAGTTGTTATCTTGTATCTAATAAATACAGGACTGAGGAGTTGTTGGGGTGACGGTCCTTCCAGCTGTCGTCCCCTCCTCCCTCTCTCTTACAGGTGACTTGTTTATGCCTTGTTTGGGTGCCTTGTTATGGCACCCAAACAAGGACAAGAAATTAAACAAAAGAAGCCCCAGTGTGAGTTTTGCATGGCCGTGCCTGATGGGTCCGTAATCAAAGGAGCGAGACTGATACAAAGCGAAGGTCAAGCAAAGCTTTATTTCCCGCCAAGCATTGAGAATCAAACTGACCGGTCGGGGCTGCCTCTTACAGAGAGGGCAACCCCTCCCAGCCTTACAGACTAACTTTTAAAAGGCAAAGGCCATGTGGTTGGGCCTGGCCACACACAGGTGGCCAATGAGATTGTAACACACAGAGAAAGCTGCACAGACATGCTAGGTCACACACGGGTAGCCAATTGAATTACAATTGACCCTACTAGATATTTGAACTAGCCTATCACCTTGGTTAGAATTGGCGCCCAAAAGGCACCCAAAAGGCAGGGCCCATACTTCTTGGTAGCTAGGGAGACAGTATGCGCACCCCACTGATTGGATGTCTCCATCTGGCCTGACCCGCCCTTGTTTTTGAGCTCTCTTACCTGGGACTGGTTTCCCGGACTTGCTTTTAAGTAAGTTCCTTGAAGGGGGGCAGGGTCAGTTTAAGTTTTACTGCATAAACAACTGCATAAACAACAAAATCACTATTTAACCGGATGGAATCGCTCTGGCTAAATAGGCCCTTACAGTGCCTTTTCCTGCTGGTGAGTTGTGGGTACTTACCGCAGGGTATGGATAATCTAGAGAGCACAAATGAATTTGCCCTCACGTATTTTGTTGAGATGGCTCCCAAAGGCGGGAGGAGCAAAAGTCAGCGAGGGCAAACTTTTGGAGCTTTAAAGTAATTTAGCAGCATTGCCCCTGGTTCCCTATATTAGGGACTTTGGACCTACAGACTTGGAAGAAAGTAGGTCAGGAGTTAAAACTTTGGCATGCTAAAGGAAGGCCAATTCCTTTGGACTCTCACTCGCTCCGTCCTGCAGCCTTTATAAACCCCTGATTCGGATAGAGATAATAAGTGTTCAGGAGAAACTGAAAAAGAGGAACCTGAACATGCCATCCCAAAGAAAAAAGAAATACTAAAGTCATTGTAAAGGAATATATAAAGGAGGAATTTCTGAGGGAACAGTTGCTACTATGCCATGGCAACTATACTATGTCTATATATAGACATGCATATATATATATACATATATATATGTATATATATACATATATATACTATGACTATACTATGTCATCCTATGACAAGGTGCAATTCAGTGAAAAAGATGAAAAATCCAGGTACAACTCTATGCCCCTATTCAGCAGGAAGAAGTTACAGAAGATGAGACCTTCCACCTTCAACAACCTTGATAAAGATTTAAGTGTCAGGGGCACCTGGGTGGCCCTCTGCCTTCAGCTCTGGTCATGATCTCAGGGTCCTGGGATTGAGCCCTGTGTCGGGCTCTCTGCTCGGTGGGGAGCTTCACCACCACCCCCCCGCCCCTCTGTACCTCTCTGCCTACTTGTGATCTCTCTTTGTCAAATAAATAAATAAAATATTTTTAAAAAGTTTTAAGTGTCAAAAATTGTTCAAGGGGAATGATGAGGGAACAAAAGGCAAAGCTAGTTATTATGGTCCTACCTCAAAAATTATCTACTACTGGTCTCTCTGCGCAGAGATCAGAATTAATGGCAGTTATTACACTATTTCAAGATATTTCTTCTACATGTAATTTGTTGTCTGATTCTTTATTTACAGTGTACATTTTACAGGATATTGAAACTGCCACTGTTCTACATCTGATGTGCTGTGATGGCACTCATCACAGTAGCTCTAAGTTTTCCTGGACGTTATGCACAAATAGATAACTTTACTTATTCAGCATATATACCTAATCCTCCCCAGCTCCGTCCAGTAGAGTAGGAGAGAAGATATAATACCAATCTATTTGAATGCATCAATATGGGTACCTGGAATATTGGGTCCTAAATTGCCATTATTGCCCCAAGAGGAGGGCACAAACATTAATCTTACCTTAGGTATCAAAATAGACCAATATGTATTGGCAGTCATTCCAGTTGTCTTATCCCTGATGATCATAGATGGTGGGAGGCGTCTCCTATTAATAATAGTCTAATCAATGGGATCAGGAGGGAGACAAACCATAAGAGACTCTTAATCTCACAAAACAAACTGAGGGTGGCTGGGAGCAGGCGGGTAGGGAGAGGGTGGTTGGGTTATGGACACTGGGGAGGTTATGTGCTATGGTGAGTGCTGTGAAGTGTGTAAACCTGGTGATTCAAAGACCTGTACCCCTGGGGCTAATAATACATTATATGTTAATTAAAAATTTTAAAAAATTAGGTACGTCTGGGTGGCTCAGTTGGTTAAGCGGCTGCCTTCGGCTCAGGTCATGATCCCAGCGTCCTGGGATCGAGTCCCACATCGGGCTCCTTGCTTGGCAGGGAGCCTGCTTCTCCCTCTGCCTCTGCCTGCCACTCTGTCTGCCTGTGCTCACTCTCTCTGACAAAAAAAAAAAAAAATTTTTTTTTAAATCTTTAAAAAAAAAATTCCCTTTGCTTTGTTTAAAGTTAACTCTTGAAAAACAAAAAGTGTCACATATGTCCCACCCAGGAATGGAGGTGGTGGAAGGTTGTAATATGTCAGCCTTTTGCTTTGTCCTCAGCCAGGCTTCTGTTCCCTCATCATTTCCCCCTGAACAATTTTGACCCTTAAACCTTTAAGGTTGTTGAAGGTGGAGGGTCTCATCTTCTGTAACTTCTTCCTGCTGAGTAGGGGCATAGAGTTGTCCCTAAATACTCAGGTCAACATTTATCAGTTGAGGAATGTGTAGGGGAGTTATGAAAGATGGAAGCAGCTGAATCCAGTGCTGACAGTGAAGAAGTGTTTCTGTGCGTGGTAAGGATCATCTGTCATCGTGAAGCCATTGTAGCAATGGAGTCTCGGCCCAAGTAGAGAAACATTGAACAAGGCAACACATTAAGATTAATAAGGCTATAAGAAGGAGAACTCCAAAAAAGAGATCTTTAATCATTGACCACAGTCCTCCTTTAAACCAGGAACTTAACCAATCACTGAGAGAGAGAGAGAGAGAAGGATCCTGTAGAGCCCCAGTCTGGGTATTCATGTCTTTTCTTAGTCCTGTGACATTTTTGTGATAATCTGGGATGTACACACAACATTCTGCTTTGATCACTGCACATGTGCCACCCTGTGCTGCTGTCAGGACATCTAAAACCATTCTATTTTGTAGGACTGCCTCAAGCATCTGTATGACTTCGGTATTAAGTAAGGAGATGCTATTTAGTGAATCATTGAGTGTCTTTGCAGTATATTTATTAAGGGCTTTTAAATGCAAATGGCATCCTCTAGTCCTACAGATGGAGCAAAAATGGATGTTAAGTGATCATACCATTTAAAAACAGATCATGTCCATCTTTGCTTTAAATTGGGGAGATTAGGTGCACCTAGGTGGCTCAGTGGGTTAAAGCCTCTGCCTTCAGCTCAGGTCATGATCCCAGGGTCCTGGGATGGAGCCCCACATTGGGCTCTCTGCTCAGCAGGGAGCCTGCTTCCCTTCCTCTCTCTCTGCCTGCCTCTCTGCCTACTTGTGATCTCTGTCTGTCAAATAAATAAATAAAATATTTTTAAAAAATTAAAAAAAAATAAATTGGGGAAATTAGCTGGAGTAGTGATGGTTTTAGTAATGCGTCCATGAATCCAGGCAGATCCTAAGGTGCAGTGACCTATCCACCCAGGAGGAAGCCAGGGCCACAGGTTAGTTCCACATACCCAGTGTGTTCCATTTGAAGCTGGCCATCTAATGCCAGGTCGCCTTACCCCATCAGTACCAAACCAGTCAGTAGCCCGAAGTACTATTATTTGGGAACACATTTCTAATGATAGCCATCCTAGATGTCGTGTGTTATTTGCCCAAGTATCATACGTAGGATTTCTTTGTTCCCAGCATAAAACTGCCTTTGGACTGAGCTGTCCAATAGTGGGTGTGAGCCACAAATATGTATCCAAAATTTGATACATGCCATCTTCAGTATAGTGATAAGTAGGGTTTTGTAGCTTAGGCCCTGGTTGGTGGGTATTAATTTCTGCACTTGTAAGGTCAGTTAGGACTTTAATAGTTTGAGAGTATGAAAAAGTTTGGTTATGTCCTGGTGAACTCCATGTCTCACTGATCATGGGCCAGGAAGAAGCATCTTGATTAGTGATAGATTTAACCTGATACATACTATCTCCATATATGATTTCTGAAATACAATCCTGTAGAGAGTGCCAATCAGTGCCCTGTAAAGGGAAAACCCACCAGGGTTACCCAGACGTACTTGACAGAGGCAAAATTCCACATATCCAACAACCCATTTGATTCTGTAGTTCAGCATAATGCTGTGCCCACTGTAGAAAGGAATTGTCAGTTAAGATAGGTGAAAGGAAGATAAAGAGAACATACACAACCATCACTTTTGTTTGAAGAGGTGTCTGTGGGTTCACAGGAGTAAGAAGTCACGTTAGTTTGCTCACTACGTTCCTGTGAAGGAGGTACAGGTTTTATTCTAGATATATGGACCCATGAAGAGTGTCCTAGCTTTACGGCAGTGGGAGTACATAGTATGACCCCATATGGACCTTTCTATTTTGGTCATAGATTTTCTGTTGCATCCAACTTCCAATTTTTTAAATAAAACATGTCTTTGGGATTTACATGGGGTGGGTTTTCAGCTGTAGTTAAATCAGGTTTGGGGAGTATATGATTAGTATACTCATTGAGTAACTTGTGAGTTAAACCAGCTTCTAGTGAATAATTTAATAAAGCATTATAATCTTCATCTAATAACAGGCCTACAGAAAGAAATGGTTTTTCATATAACTCAAAAGTGCTGAGTCCTAGAGGTTGTTTTGGAGCAGTTCACATCCTGAGAAGTCCTATTGGTCAGAGAGTAACCCAATTTTCCTGGGTTTCTAGACTAAGCTTAGTAAGATGACGTTTTAAAGTATGATTAACTTTTTCTACTTTTCCAGAGGATTGTGGATGCCAGGCTGAATGCAAGAAATATTTAATTTTTAAGCCTTGGGCTATTTGTTGGGTTATTTGAGCAGTAAAAGAAGGACCATTGTCACCTTGAAGAGATCGAGGAAGGCCAAATCTAGGGATAATTTCTCGTAACAAAATCTTAGTTACTTCTACGGCTCTTTCAGTTTTACATGGAAAGGCCTTGACCCATCCCATGAAGGTATCAACAAACACTAATAGATACTTATAGCCTTTGCAAGGTGGCATTTGTGTGAAATCAAGTTGCCAGTCCTCTCCTGGATAGGATCCACGCCTTTGGACTGGTTTTAAAAGAGGGGGAGGGCGAGATGCACCTTCCGGATTTACTTGGGCACAGACAGTACAGGATCAGCAAACCTGTTTTATTGTGACTATCAACTTTAATTTACTCCATCAAATATATATATATTTTTAAAGATTTTATTTATTTATTTATTTGACAGACGGAGATCACAAGTAGGTGGAGAGGCAGGCAGAGAGAGAGAGGAGGAAGCAGGCTCCCCGACGAGCAGAGAGCCCGATGTGGGGCTCGATCCCAGGACCCTGGGATCATGACCTGAGCCGAAGGCAGAGGCTTTAACCCACTGAGCCACCCAGGCGCCCCCATCAAATATATTTTTAATTAAATGTTTTAAAGTGTCTTTGCCCAAATGAGTAGCCTAGTGTAAACCCTGTACTATCTTCCATTGACTATTTTTGGGCATAAAAATTTTTCCCTCATTGTTAACAAGCCAGCCTTGTGTATTTTTAGTATATCCTTGCTCCTAAGCTATATGAGTTTTTTGGTCTGAATAGACTGGAGTTATGGACCCCATTGGAGTTAATACTGGTATAAGGCTTAATGTTTATTTACCTTTTGCTGCCTCTTTGGCTGCACAGTCTGCTAAATTGTCTCCTTTAGACTCTAAGGTCATATCTTTTTGATGTCCTTTGAGGTGAATCACTACTAACTCCTTGGGCAGATGTACAGCCTCAAGAAGGGTCATGATTTCAGGCCCATATTTGATTGGGGAGTTATGGCTTGACAGCAATCCCCTTCCCTTCCAAATAGCTCCATGGGCATGTAGTCCCAGAAAGGCATATTTGGAGTCAGTATAAATGTTAATTCTTAGACCTTTTGCCAATTGAAGAGCACAGGTGAGTGCTGTTATTTCAGCTTTTGGGGCAGAAGTATTTATTGGAAGGGATTTTGCCTCAATAGTTTTAATCAGAATAATGATAACATATCCAGCCCCCTTTTCTCCCTTATCCATGAAGCTACTGCCATCAGTAAACCAATTATCATCTGCATTTTTAATAGGAGAGTCTTTTAAGTCTGGCCTGCTAGAATAGACAAGATCAATGATTTCTGAACAGTTACGTTCTATAGAGGTACGATGGTCAGGTCCAGGATAAGAGTAGCTGGGTTTAAAGTTTGACAAGTTTTAAGTATTACTTCAGATGTATCTAAAAGCATAGCCTGGGGACGCCTGGGTGGCTCAGTTGGTTAAGCAGCTGCCTTCAGCTCAGGTCATGATCCCAGCGTCCGGGGATCGAGTCCCACATCGGGCTCCTTGCTTGGCAGGGAGCCTGCTTCTCCCTCTGCCTCTGCCTGCCTCTCTGTCTGCCTGTGCTCGCTCTCTCTCTCTCTAACAAATAAATAAATAAAATCTTAAAAAAAATAAATAAAATAAAAGCATAGCCTGGTACTTAGTAAGATGGTCTCCCATCATCCATTGGTGACCCTTGGTCTCTAAGACACTCTGGACCTGATGTGAAGTCATTACAGTCAGGGACTGTCCCATCGTGAGCTTTGAGGCTTCTTCTACCAGGAGGGCTGTAGCAGCCACCGCTCAAAGACAAGCGGGCCACCCTTGGGCTACATTGTCAAGTGACTTTGAAAAATAGCCCATCGGTCTTGTTTCATTCCCTAATTTTTGGGTGAAAACTCCCAAGGCTTGGCTTTGCTTTTCTGCTACATATAGAGTGAAAAGTTTTTCCAAATTTGCTAACACCAAAGCTGGAGGTGACAGAAGTTTAGCTTTTAATGTTTGAAAGGTTGCCTGCTGAGCTTTAGTCCAGAGCAAAGTTTCCTCATTGGGACCTTTAACAGAATCATACAATGGTTTGGCTAAGAGTTCAAACCCAGGAATCCATAGGCGGCAAAAACCTGTCATACCTAGAAAAGTACTGAGTTGGTTTTTTTGTAGTTGGAGGCTCAAGATCCAATATAGTCTTTTTTCTATCAGTAGATAGAATACAGTGACCTGGTGCTGGTTCGTATCCTAAATAGTGCACCTTTTGTTGAGATATTTCTGTCTTTTTAGGGGATAGATGATACTCTCTATCTGCCAAAAAATTAAGTAAAGTTATAGAATTTTGATCAGATGTCTCCTTTGTGGGACTACGGATTAAAATGTCATCTACATATTGAATTATTGTCCCCTTAGATAAGGATATATCACGGAGATCTTTGCTAAGTACAGCTCCAAATAGATGAGGACTGTTTTTAAATCCTTGTGGTAAGACTGTCCAGGTTAATTGAGCAGCCTGTGGGCTTGAAGGTGAGGTCCATTCAAAAGCAAAAAGCAGCTGCGTTTCCTCCCATAGTGGGGTGCAAAAAGGGGCATCTTTTAAGTCAAGTCCTGTAAACCAGGTGTCACCAGGGACGTGGGTGAGAATAGTGCATGGATTTGGTACTATGAGATGAATAGGCGGTACTGCCTCATTTATAGCTCTTAAATCTTGTACCATCTGATATTCCCCATTTAGCTTTTTTACTGGTAAAATTGGGGTGTTATAAGGAGATTGACAAAGCTTTAATATACCATGTCTTAGAAACTTATTGGTAAGTGGTTATAACCCAGCTTTGGCCTCAGGTTTTAGAGGATATTGGTTTTTATGAGGTATATTGGTTGCATCTTTTAAGGTCACCTTGACAGGTTGGGCTATAAGAGCCAGTCCTGGAATATCACAATCTCAGACTTGTGGGTTTACTTCCTTCCAGACATTGGAAGGGATAATAGGGTATGGTTTTAGCTCTCCAGACGTTAAAGGGAACAAGCCATCTCCTTCTACAGTAAGAGCAAATCAGCTACCCAGTTTATACATTAAGTCTTGTCCAAGTAATGGGGTGGGACAAGACAGAAGGACTAGAAAAACATGAGTTACCAATTGGCTTTTACATTTACAGGTTAAAGGCATTGTCTGATGGCATGTATTAGTTTCCCCTTCTATGCCAACAATTTTAAGGTTAGAAAGCAGGGCCAGAGTGCTGAATAAGGACAGAGTAAGTGGCTCCTGTATCAATAAGAAAATTGATAGACTTACCTCCCACATCCAGGGTAACCAAGGGCTCAGTCGTCTTGATGTCAAAGGGAGCCAGACCAGCCTCAGGGCCCTGTCATGCCAGTTCTTCCAGCTCTTGGGGGAAAGGTGAGCTCCTGTCTTCTTCTCTCTCTGGAGATGAGGACAGTCTCTCTTCCAATGTCCTGTTTCTTTGCACACAGGACATGGCCCTGGTGGAGAGTGTTTGCTTAGACAGTCTCTGCTCCAGTGTTCGATCTGGCCACATGTACAGCATGGGGACTTACCTAGTTTTCTGTCTGTTATCAGCCTTTTCTTTTGCCCCTGGTTAGTCTGGTGCTGTGGGAAATCCGCAATAGTGGCACCCATCATTTGAGCCTGTATCTTACCCTGCCATTTAGTTTTCTGGCCCTTTTCTTGCCTTAAGGCCATATCTCTATTATTAAGGACTTTAGTCACTACCTCTAGTAGGTGCTGGATGGGAGTTGAGGACCTAAAGCCATTTTAGTTAGTTTTCAGCAGATGTCAGGTGCTGACTGGCTTATAAAATACATATTTAGTATGGTTACTACTACCTTGGGTGTGGCTGGGTGCAAATTTGTGTATTTACGGATGGACTCTACCAACCATCCCTGAAATAGAACTGGATTTTCATCAGTTCCTTGTGTAATTTCCTGAAGTTTATCAATTCACAGGTTTAGAAAATCCTTTTTTCATTCCTTCTATCAAAAGTGATCATATGGTCCCATTTTTCTCTCCCTGGACTACCCTCCTGATAGTTCCAGTGTGGCTCGGTGTTAGGGACAGCAGTACCCCCAGCTGGGTAAAAAGCCCTATCTCTTATTGCCAGCTCATCAGCAAACTCCTGTGCTCCCTCCCAGATTTGTTTCTTTTCCTCAGGGGTGCAACAATGAGTTAAAATGATATAAATATCTTTCCAGGTCAAATCAAACATAATGGATACTTCTTGAAAGCCTTCAATAAATTGAGAGGGATTTTCAGAATATCATCCTAATTGTTGTTTTATCAGAGCCAGTTCTGCCTTGGAGAATGGGACATGGACCCTAACTGTGCCTACTTCTTCATTAGCAACTTCCCTAGAAGGATGCATCCCATACTTAGATGGAGCTCCTGGAACATAGGGAGTCCCACTCCTGGTTATGTCCAGCAGGGCTGGGGGCAGAGGGGTCTTGGGGTTTATAAGGAGGAGGGATAGCAACAGAGCCAGTGTCCTCTTTCTTTGGACTGGCTGGCAATTCCTCCAACATCCCTGGTTTGTTGAAAGGAATCAGCCTGTTTAGATAGTCACCATCTAATATATCCAGGTGGGGGATGGGGGGGTCCGTTAACCTGGCTGAGGGTTAGACACATCCTGCAAGAGGTCCACAGGTCTGGATCCTGATTTAGGGCCATAAAGGCTTGGACATATGGAATGTCAGTCCATTTGCCCTTTTCCCTGAAGAAGAGGTCTAACTGATAGATTGACCTGAAACTTAAAGTCCCATTTATGGGCCATTTTTTCCTCATCTCCTAAGGCGTACTGAGGCCATTCAGTGTTATAGAAGAAGATCATCTTTTTCTTTCTTAAATCTTGCAGTTTGAATTGATTCCAGTGGGTTAAAAGGCATCCCAAGGGAATTCCCTGGGCACAGAAGAAGAGGATCCCATGTTCCTAAAAAAGTAAAGAAGGTCCATTACCAAAATCCCCCATGACTCCTGGGTGGCGTCCCACACAGGACATGTCAGAGATTCCAGGTGTCAAAAGTGACCGGAGGCGTCCCTCAACAAAAATCGCTATTGATCACCATTCTACCTTCCCATGAAGGCATACCTGCTGTAAAAGGCCCTGGAGGGGTGTCAGCATCCCTCCTCTTCCCCATCTCATCCTAGGCTACAGATGGTTGCCTAGTGGATGGACTAAGATACTGTGCCGTCCTATACTCTGGAAGTTGTGTTACTGCCCTGCCATTTTTAACCCATGGAAAATACATAAAAGTTTTACAAGGGGAAATTACCCAGTTTTATAGCTTTAGGTAGTTTGTAGAAGATACTGACAAGAAACAGTAAAGACTGAAATCCATCATGGTCTATGCAACATTCCAACACACGTGGTCCTTACAGCCAACTTCCTTAGGAAACGGTCTCTGGTTACATTTTAATTCAATCGGGTACTGGTTTTGGCCGGCTCCCAATGGAGTTCCTGCAGCCAGAAGTGACTAGACCAGGGATATGGAGGGGATCACATTAGATCAATCAGGAGGAAGCCTCCCATGGGAGTCTTAAGATTGGCAGCTGTCCTGGTGACTTAGGTGGCTGTCCCATGCCCAAGCAGACAATTTTATATAAAAACAGGAATAAAGAAAGGGCATCAAGTTTCTGGGTCTTATTACCATTCCAGGCAGGGTACTAACTTCCAGCCAAAAGGCAGACATTCTCCTTCCCATAGAGTAGCCATGGCTAGAGGATTACAGCCTGAGCAATCAACATGCTAGTGTTCCAATAAGACCACACTCCTTGAAAAGCCCCTGAAATGAGACTAAAGGAAGAAGAGAGAAAGTACTCACCCATTTTGCACCGAAGCTCAGAGTCCAGATGTAAAGACTCACAGCCCCACGTTGGGAGCCAAATGATGAAGTTCTAGAATGTAAGTGAGGTCCAGGGCTGATGGCCAAAAAAGAATTCTTTTTATTTTATTTTATTTTATTTTATTTTATTTTATTTTATTTATTTGTTAGAGAGAGAGAGAGAGCGAGCACAGGCAGACAGAGTGGCAGGCAGAGGCAGAGGGAGAAGCAGGCTCCCTGCCGAGCAAGGACCCCGATGCAGGACTCGATCCCAGGATGCTGGGATCATGACCTGAGCCGAAGGCAGCCGCTCAGCCAACTGAGCCACCCAGGTATCCCCCAAAAAAGAATTCTTAAGATTTCTCTTCTAAAAGACATCTAAGACATCTTCTAAATCCTAAGATGTGCAAAAAGATGATTTATTAAAGCACAGGGACAGGACCCATGGACAGGAAGAGATGCTGCCCCAGGGTTGTGAGGGGTGGTAGGTTATGTACCATGGAGTTGGGGGGAGGTAAGGAAAAGGGAGGTTTCAATAGAAATTTCATATGCTAAAGAGGACCTATAAGATACATGATACCAGAGGCCTTGCTATTGTCATTGTCAAGGTCGTTTTTCCCTTTTAGCAAGCTATTAACATTAAGATAGTTGGGAGATTCCTAAAGAATGTCACATATGTCCTACCCAGGAATAGGGGTGCGGGGGAGTTGTAAGGTGTCAGCCTTTTGCTTTGTCCTCAGCCAGGCTTCTGTTCCCTCATCACAGCTACAACTGCTGGAATGGCCTTGCATCAGACTGTACAAACCACGAGAATGCTAGCAAGGCCTGGAATCAACAAACAATTACAGATCAAAGATTGAATGAAAGAATTGCTGATTTAGAATCAGACATGCTAAATATAAGAGATAACTTTCCAAACATAAAGCTTAGGCTCCACCTTTTAAGTGATTGGAATGTCTCTTCCTTCTGTATTACTCCCTACACCTATAACAAATCAGAAATAGTGTGGAGCAAGATTCACCATCATATCACCAGTCATTATGGTAATAATTTGACTTTGGATATTAAACCCTTCAAGATATTATTCAAGGCATTGCTTGTTCATCATTACGGTTCCAGGTTCCATTGTGAGTTTTGCACAAAGGATTAATGATATTCTGACTGATCTAAACTGTTTTGGTTGGATCAAACAAACTGGTCTTGTCATTATTGGTGGAATGATAATTCCTTTTATTGCTATAATCTTTTTATGCTTAGTCCTCAGATGTACGCGAAAATCCTTCTGACAACTAATGGATCGAGATATTGCAAAAGCAACTTCTTCTACACAAACAAAAAGAGTGAAATGTAACCATCCCTCAGAATAATATACTGCTCAAAATATAACTTTAACTAATGAGGAGTTGTACTGGTCATGCAAGCATGCTTAATGATGACCTTGAGAAAAACATGTACTAGCAGCAGGCTCTGGTGGAGAGGATGATACATGTTCTTAAAGCCAAGCAGCTGAGGGGTGCCTGGGTGGCTCAGTGGGTTAAAGCATCTGCTTTTGGCTCATATCATGATCACAGGGTCCTGGGATCAAGCCCTGCATCAGGCTCTCTGCTCAGCAGGGAGCCTGCTTCCTCCTCTCCCTCTGCCTGCTTCTCTGCCTACTTGTGATCTCTGTCAAATAAATAAATAAATAAAATCTTAAAAAAAAAAAAAAAGCCAAGCAGCTGAGGACGCCCGGCTCACTCAGGGTTGGACACTGCCAGCTTCATGGAAGCTGAGCAGCTGGGAATGCCCACCTTGTTCAGGGCCAAAGGCCACCCTGCTTTCCTTTTTCATTGTCTCCCCTGCCTCAGAGAAAGCCTCCTATTAAAGTAATTCCTTTAAGTGAGCTCACTCAACCACAGATCCATGCTGCTGGACCAGACACACCTTACTCCTCTTCTTGTTTACCTCTAAGACTTGTGACCAACATATGACTCACATTCCTTTTTGTTTACCTACAAGACCTATGGCTATTGTATAACCTTCTTTTCTTCTCCTTTGTTGCTATCTTATATCTAATAAATGTGGGACAGAGGAGTTGTTCTGGGTGACAGTTCTTCCAGCTGTTGTCCCCTGCTCCCTCTCTCTTACAGCTGACTTGTTTGTGTCTCATTCTTCTCCCGTGCGCTGTGAGGAAAGCAGCATTTTGTAAGATTCTGTAATAAACCTACACAAGTTTCCTTCCTTGGTGAGTCAGACACTGCATCAAGTTGAATTAATTTAGGGCCAGGATGAATATTTGGATAATGAAGATTTGTAATGTGTAGAGGTGGCATAAGGTTCTGCATGTGCCTAAGGAAACATGCCTACACACATTGTATGCTATGTAAATGAGGCTTGTGTTCCCCCTTGGGTGGATTTTATTATTATGAGATAAAGGTAGTTGTCAATCATTCCATGATCATTCTGATGTGGTTTTGGAATACAGTTGAGGTTCACTGGGGTGGAATCTGGAGCCGATGACCAAGAAGGAATTCTTGGAGATGTTTTTGGTGCAGAATGGTGGTTTATTAAAGCATGGGGACAGGACCCGTGGGCAGAAAGAGCTGCTGCCCTGGAGTTATGAAGGGTGGCTGATTATATGCTATGGGGATGGGTGAGGTAAGGAAGAATCGAGGTTTCGAAAGGATTTTCATATGTTAAAGAAGACTCCCAGGATACTGGAGGCCTTGCCACTATCAAGTTAAGGTGGTTTTCTCTCTAGCAAGGCATTGACATGAAGATAGTTGGGAACTTCCTGGAGGAACATTGTACTCTGCCCACTTCAAGTATCTGTCCACGGGCTGCAGATTATAAGGGCATTTCGTTGTATCTACATTTCCTTCTGGAAGCTAGGTCATTGATAGAAATGCTTTGTTCTTGTATCTCGCGAAGACATTTGTAAACTGAGGGAAACTCATGTTATGCAGGATTGTGATCGCTGTAAGTTTAATGATTTGTTTTTGCTTTCCTTAGCTCTAGGGCAGCCAGGAGTACAGGAGGAAAGTTACATATATCCCATTTGTGGTGGGGGCGGGGGGCGGTGTCAGCTTCTGCTTTGTCCTCACTTTGCCTTCTGTTCCCTCACCAATTCCATGGTCTTTCCATGGTCTGTCTGTGCAGGCATGATTCAGGGGTTAAGTTCAACCTGGTCTGAGCCATCTGGGTTCACTGGACGTCTTGTCAGGGCAGTCATTGTTGCTCCAAAGATGGTTTTGCTTTCCATTTTCTGAGTTAAGAGATAAGCTGGAAAGAAGAAGTTAAAGAAAAAGTGGGGAAAAGGCCAGTGACTACAAGCAGGTTGGCATTAAAGATCAGGTCTTGGGAACTAGCTGATGCCAATTTCATTTAAATTTATTTTTGTCAGGCTTGTGGGTGGCTCAGTAGGTTAAATATCTGTCTTCGGGTCAGGTCATGATCCCAGGGTCCTGGGATCCAACCCCACCTCAGGCTCCCTGCTCGGAAGAGATCCTGCTTCTCACTCTCCCTCTGCAGCTCCCTCTGCTATATCCCTCTGCTAATGATAATATAATACATGATAATATACTCCTGCTTGTGCTCACTCTTTGTCAAATAAATAAATAAATAAATCTTTTTAAAAAATGTATTTTTGTCAATATGTTGCAAACAAAGGAAATACAGAGATAATACATAATAGTTTTAGTACTTATTTTGATAAAATATGCTATGCTTCTGCTCTCAAATATAGTTGTTCTATAAGTACATTGATGGCATTTATTTTTTTAAATTACAGCTTTATTAAGGTAGTTGACAAAAAAACTTGTAAGACATTTAAAGTGTATGTCATGGTGTTTGGATAAATGTCTACATTGTGAAGGGAACCCCATCTAGTTAACCCCCATTACCTCACATATTTATCATTTTGTTTTGTTTTGTTTTGGTGAAAACATTTAAGTTCTACTCTCAGAAAATTTCAATGATACAATATAGTGTTATGAACTGCAGTCACCATGTTTTACATTAGACCCTCAGAGCCTAATGTGGAGGCCAAAAAAATTAGGGCCATCCCACCTCAAGTTTAGTGTTAGCATAAGTGCAGCCATCTTAACTTCGGCAGCCCTCTTAGGCCTCTGTGACCCTACCTCAGTTCTAGGGATTGTTTGCCATACTTTAGTTCCAGGAAGCTTTAGAAAAACAACCCGGCAACATCCCAGCAACTGCTAATCAGCTTACAGCAGGACTTGTTTGAAAGTTCCCTGCATGTGCCCCCCGGAAAGTCTCTTGTGTGTCATGACACATAAAAAACCCTGCCTTAACTAGACTCGGGGTCCAAGTCCCTACTCCGCTGTGTCAGGTATACTTGGGCTCAAGCTTAAGCTTGTCAAATAAACCCTCATGTGATTGCATCGGTGTTGGCTCCTTGGTGGTTTCTAAAACTTGGCCATTACATTTGGAGGTCCCTCCGAGATCTGAGAGGCCCCAAGACTCTGACCCGGAGGGTTCTGCACCGGCTGGTGAGTGTACTCATTTTTTTTCTATCTGCACGCTTACTTTGGGAGCTCCCCTCTGCATTCTGTCTGCATCTCATTACCTGTCTGTAAGAATTCCAATCTGTCTGAAGTCTGAGTGTTAACGTTGGTTCAAGTGGATGCGTGGCGGGCCGTCGACCGGAGGGTCTTGGGAGATGTCCCTTGCCCTCATCTGTCTGGAGGCTCGGCTGTTGCGGTCAGGCTGCCACCCAACCGACTTTCTGTTGTAAGCCTATGGGGGTTTTGGGGAGAGGTGTCTCTTACTCCCGCTCAGGGGACAAGCTCATTGTGAAGAGAGCCAGCTGCCAATAAGGCCGTATTCTCCCTTAACTTCCTTCCAGTTTTGTCTTCACAACCATGCCGGATCGTTGGTCTTTGTGAGTGTGTTCTTTTTTTTTTTTTTTTTAAAGATTTTATTTATTTATTTCACAGAGAGAGAGATCACAAGTAGGCAGAGAGGCAGGCAGAGAGAGAGAGGAGGAAGCAAGCTCCCCGCTGAGCAGAGAGGCCAATGTGGGGCTCGATCCCAGGACCCTGGGATCATGACCTGAGCCGAAGGCAGAGGCCCTAACTCACTGAGCCACCCAGGTGCCCCTTTGTGAGTGTGTTCTTGTCTGACTGTGGACTGAGGACATGATGGGACAGACACAGACGACCCCTTTGTCTCTAATGACTGACCACTTCCCAGACGTTAGAGAAAGAGCTCATAACCTGAGCACAGACGTACGAAAGGGAAAGTTTTGGACTTTCTGCATGTCTGAATGGCCATCCTTTAATGTTGGACGGCCCCAGGAGGGCCGCTGGGTCAGTGGTTGTTGTGTCGTGTCTTTTTGTTGCCTGTTGTGTTGTTTGTTGTGTTTGAAAGAATGAGGCAAGC
The DNA here is from genome assembly GCA_003697995.1 of Taxidea taxus jeffersonii. NCBI lineage: Eukaryota > Metazoa > Chordata > Mammalia > Carnivora > Mustelidae > Taxidea > Taxidea taxus. The sequence continues at coordinate 58,307 of ML104812.1, forward strand.
AGAGAGTAAGAGGGCTCTGACTTTTATCTCTCCATTCCTCCTCACTCATTTCCCGTGTTAATGGCTATAGCTGGAGCCAACTGGGGTTAGTCTAACTCGAGACAGAGACTTTAAGGAATATTCCCAAGCAGCTGCCGAAACTCCCTTTGTTTCGGGGAAATTCCCTTTCTTCTCTGGCCCGATATGGACTGCCTAACCCCTTCCCCTTGCTGGAGGAAAAGCATGGCGTCTGCTCCTCTATGGGGCTGATAAGCTCTAAACCTGGGAATCTTTTCTCCTCCTTCTGGCAGCACTTTGTTTCTTTTGTCTCCCCCTTCTCCCGTTTCTGCACCAACTTGGGGGCAGCCTGCATAACTGGCCTCTAGACCATCCTTGGTGCTTCCTACATCATGGCTCCTTCTCTGTCAAGAAACAAGAAGAGCACCTCCTGGACCTAACACCCCCCACTCCAGATCTTCCCACCCATGTCTCAGGTAAACATTCAAAGTGGAGTGGGCCCAGGGAGAATGTAAATCAGTATTTAAACTAAGTTAAGTTTGTTGGTTTAATTAGGAAGAATATGTCTTTTGAGTTAACAGCAGTAAATATGAAACTTCAATCAAAGTTTACTTAAGGTCAAATAAGCTCGTATTATTTGTTAAAATCTGTGTTAGAATCTGTTAAAATCGGGGCACCTGGTGGCTCAGTGGGTTAAAGCCTCTGCCTTCGGCTCAGGTCATGATCCCGGGGTCCTGGATTGAGCCCCGAATCAGGCTCTCTGCTCAGTGGGGAGCCTGCTTCCTCCTCTCTCTCTCTGCCTGCCTCTCTGCCTACTTGTGATCTCGATCTCTCTGTGTTAAATGAATAAATAAAATCTTTAAAAAAATTTTTAAAAAAGAATCTTAAAATCTATTAGCAAAGAGATGGCTGAACTGATGGTTAATTGTCTGTCTCAAAGTTAATGGGTAATTGTTAAAGTAGCTTTCACAGTCTTTGGTAACCTGAAATTTTAAAATTTTGGTTGGATGACAAATGGAATTAAAATACAAACATCTAGGTCTTCACCAAATGGGATAAAATGCTAAAGCATTAATTACTGGAACTAGGTTTGTGCTTTTGACTTCCTACTACAAAGAAACTAAGAATATTTAAATCTGTTGGTAGACATGTTTTGTGCTTAACTGATTGATAAATTTGCCATCTAAAGAATTCTGTTGTAACTGTTCACCATTGGTCAATACTTAGCCACCACTAGAGACTGAAGCGTTTCTAAGAGTATAAAATTCTGCTAAGTGTAACTAAGACTGTTGGAAATAAGGGAAGCAACTCCATATGTAGGAAAATAGGAGATATGTAAGAAAGAGAAAAGAAATGGGAAACCCAGTAAACCCACTATCTTAAGACTGCATGCTTAAGAATAACTTAGAAAAAAAAAAAAAAAGAAAGAAAGACACAGTGTATAAAAAAGGTGGTTTTCTCTCTGTTTAAAAGGGCGAAGTTTTCTTAGGTTAATTGATCGGCTGTTTTAGATTTTTTATTTATTTATTTGACAGATAGAGAGATCACAGGTAGGCAGAGAGGCAGGCAGAGAGAGAGGGGGGAAGCAGGCTCCCTGCTGAGCAGAGAGCCTGATGCGGGACTCGATCCCAGGACCCTGAGATCATGACCTGAGCTGAAGGCAGTGGCTTAACCCACTGAGCCACCCAGGCGCCCCTGATTGGCTGTTAAAAGAAAAAGTAAATGGTTTTCTTTTTGCCTGCCCAGAAAATCCAGTTTCTATGTTTTGTTTTATCAGGTGTTTAACATCCCTAATTATATTTAGGCATGTGTTTTAGAACTTTCTAAGATTTTAGCAACTGTCCATAAGATTTAAATTGTAAACGAATCTCTTTTGACTGATAAGGCTTTTCCTTGGTATGCTAAGTTACTCAGAAAGTACTGCAAAACCAATGACAATCCTTGGGTTACATTTGGGTAAATGCTGTAACTACTCTTGAGGTTCTATACATTTCCTAAAGTTTTAATGTTTTGATAGGGTCATCACTGGATATTTCTGAGTTTTTGTCATTTATAATTGTTTTAATCATCTTGTAAAATGAGTTTTATCTTAAAGAAAATTCATATGAGAGACTTTTAGGACAAATACAGGTATTTGATATATTAAAAATCCTGGAACTGAAATGGGTAAGAATTTCCAGAAGTAAAAGCTGCATTCGGACTAAACCAGAATTAGTAACATGGGACTAAATGAACTAAAAGATTATAGTGTTGTATCTGTTATTTTAAACATTACTCTAATGTCTACTCTTCAGACCAGGGAAACTTTTTCTGAGCTATCTGTGACTTACAGAAATGTAAAAATATCTATTTGTAAACAAATTAAGGCATTCAACTTTTCTCTCTATCTGAACCTTCTAAAACTCAAAAGATCTCAGTAAGTATTATTTCCTCCATGGCAATCAGTCATTTGCATAAGTTCAATAAGAATCTGTTCTCCTGGGGCACCTGGGTGGCTCAGTGGGTTAAAGCCTCTGCCTTCGGCTCAGGTCATGATCTCAGGGTCCTGGGATCGAGCCCCACGTCAGGCTCTCTGCTCAGTGGGGAGCCTGCTTCCCCCCCCCCTCTCTCTCAGCCTGCCTCTCTGCCTACTTGTGATCTCTGTCTGTCAAATAAATAAATAAATCATCTTTAAAAATTAAAAAAAAAAAAAAAAGAATCTGTTCTCCTTGTAACAGGACACCATTGGAAACATGGGTTATTTTACCAAGGCTTTGAGTGGAATGTCATGCATAGACTCAGATATGACCGAAGGAACTAAGGTTGACTTTATGAAACCTGGAGCCATAAAGCCCCTTGGAACTGTTGGCCTGATACCTTGCTTACACAGTTCCCAGCAGCCTCACCAGTTGAGTAAAGAATGTCACTTCCTGGCAGGTGCAGGAACCTCAGTATAATTTGGGGTCCTCAGGAAGAGGAATTCACCCCCAAATCAACAGGTATTGCAGGCATGTCTGATGGCAAGTACACAGCTTGGCTTCTGGCCTGGAGAGGCTACTAAAAGTTCAACCTAGAGATTCCTTATAAGAAGTTCCAGCAAAGCAGATTCTAAAAGATCTATATGATCACTCACTGTTCTTGCTGAGCTTATGTCAATAATTAGGCCAATTTTGTTAAAACCGGACTTATTTTTCAAATGAATTAGTCCTGATTTGGCTATCTCTGGAAACGAGGGTTATTTTAGAGAGAAAAGTTATGTTTTAATAACACACCTCTATGGGTATTAAATTCTAAATTTGATTGTTTTTAAATGTTTATTTGCCTAAGCTAGGCAACTTGAGGTAAACTTCAGAGAAGTTGCATGATAGCTTGTTTAGACGATCCTGCTTTTGCCAGGCAGTCAACCCCAGATATGAAAAGGAAACTTCAGAAAATTAAAGAATTTGAAGGGAAGAATCTGATTGGGTTAGTGGGAATAGTGGAAATAGCCGCTGAGGACTGAGTCATACTTGTGGGGGACGAGAGCTCTCTTACAGACTCTGCAGGAAAAGTATATCAGGTGTCAGCAATGAAAGCACAGCTTTGTCAGAGCCACGCCACTTATTTAGGCTTTGATCTCCACGAGGGAGTTTCCTGGGACGGTGGGCTAGTGCAGGCTGTGGATATCCCGGTTCGTGGAGATGGCCTACCTCTCTATGAACTGACTATGACCTAAGCTGAGGGCCCTCTATGAGACTGGGCCACCCCCGGACTCCCATCAATATCGGCCAGGTGACTGGGTGTATGTCTGGAGATACCAACACCAGACACTCCAACCGCACTGGAAGGGACCCTACATCATGATCCTGCCACTCCCACCGCTCTCAAGGTTGACGGGATTACTCCCTGGGTCCACTGCACCCACGTCCGGCCAGCTGACCCACACGCCGTTCTCAAGGACTTTGTTCCAGAATGGAAAAGCCAACCAGACGAGGACAATCCCCTAAAGTTAAGACTGCACCGTTCTCACTTACCCCACTAATGTTGCTTATGCTATGTCCTCTTCATGCCAGAACCAATCCCCACCAACCACTTAACCTAACATTGCAAGCTTTGAGACATCAGAGCTTGTATATTCCCTCTCAAAAATTGCCCCACTACAGGCTTGGTTCCCTGACCTTACTTTTGACCTAACAAAATTAATTGGGGACACCCCTCTCTATGGATTGAGACCCCGACTATCCAGACTTCATTTTTATGTTTGCCTGGGACCCCCTTAGAGGAAAGTAGTGGCAGTGGCAGTGTGGAGGCCCCTCCCACTTTTACTGTGCCAGCGGGAGCCATGTCTCCACTGGTGAAATTTGGTGGACGGCCCCCTACAAAGATGATTTAATTACCCTTAAAAGACAACCCTGGCTCTAAAATCTGTAATCCAATCAGGAATAGTTGGAGAATCTATGGCAAAAGCCAGAGAAGGTTTGGCTAGACGCAAACTGGAACAGGAACAGCAGCAAAGTTGGTTTGAATCATGGTTCAATCATTCCCCATGGTTATCCACCTTGCTTTCCACCCTGGCCAAGCCCCTCATTATCCTCCTTCCTCTCCTTACCTTCGGGCCCTGCATTATCAATAGATTAGTTACTTTTGGCAAAGACAGAGTCAATACAGTTCAGCTCATGGTACTCAGACAGCAATACCTTATTGCTGAGACCAGCCTGCACCCACGATTTGGTCCTTCCTTAGGTTCCTCTGAGAGGGGGAAATGTGGAGACCAAAAAAATTAGGGCCATCCCACCACCCCAAGTTTAGTGTTAGCCTAAGTGCAGCCATCTTAACTTCGGCAGCCCTCTGAGGCCTCCGTGACCCTACCTCAGTTCTAGGGATTGTTTGCCATACTTTAGTTCCAGGAAGCTTTAGAAAAACAACCCAGCAACTGCTAATCAGCTTACTGCAGGACTTGTTTGAAAGTTCCCTGCGAGTGCCCCCACCCCCACGTCTCTTGTGATGACACATAAAAACCCCTGCCTTAACTAAACTCGGGGTCCAAGTCCCTACTCCACTGTGTCAGGTATACTTGGGTCCAAGCTTAAGCTTGTCAAATAAACCCTCATGTAATTGCATCGGTTTGGGCTCCTTGGTGGTCTCTAAAACTTGGCCAGTACACCTAATTCATTTTATAACTGAAAGTTTGTACCCTTCCACCAATCTCTCCCTACCTCCTGCTCCCCTCCCCCACCCCCCCCCCCCCCCCCCCCCCCGGCACCCCCTGTTTTTTTTCTCTTTGTTTTTTCTCCCCCCCCCCCCCCCCCCCCCAACACCTAAGTGACACCATGGAGTCTGCTTTATCTTTCTCTGTTTTTTTTTAAGATTTAATTTTATTTATTTGTCAGAGAGAGAGAGAGAGAAAGCACAAGAGTGAGCACAGGCAGACAGAGTGGCAGGCAGAGGCAGAGGGAGAAGCAAGCTCCCTGCCAAGCAAGGAGCCCGATGTGGGACTTGGATGTAGGACCAGGATGCCGGGATCATGACCTGAGCCGAAGGCAGCCGCTTAACCAACTGAGCCACCCAGGCGTCCCCTTTCTCTGGTTTTGATAAGAGAAAAACTACTCTAAGATGGCTGACCAAACCAGCAAGGAAATTCCAGTCTCTGTCTCAAAGCCCTTCCAGGTTCTTCTTTCCTACCCCATTTCCCTCATGTGCCAAAAGTTCCAAGTATGTAGAAATAGAAAGGTATAAATTACCTCCCTGCTTGTGCTCGGGGCTCAGACCTATGGAGAACACTCTCCTCTGAGACTGCCTGTATTAAATAAACCTCCGGTCCTCCAAAGTCTCTGAGTGCCGCTTGGTTCTTCCAGCAGGATCCAGTCTGGGTTCCATAACAGTTTGTTTCACAGAACATAATGCCCTCAAGGTCTATGTTGTTGCAAATGGCAGGATTTCCTTCTTTCTCGTGGCTGAAGAATATCCCATGTGTACATAGTCACATCATCTTTATTCATCCATTGATGGACACTTAGCTTGTTTCTCTATCTTGGCTTCTGAGAATAATGCTACAACAAATATGGGGATGCAGATATCTCTTTGATATCCTGTTTTCATTTCCTTTGGGTTTGTATCCAGAAGTGGGATTGCTGGATCATATAGTGCTTCTATTTTTAATTTTTGGAGGAAACTCCATGCTGTTTTCCATAGTGGCTGCACCAATATGCATTCCTACCAATGGTGCACAAGGATTCCATTTTCTCCATTTTCTCATCAACACATCTCTTGCCATATGTTTTTAGATTTTATTTATTTATTTGTCAGAGAAAGAGCAGAGAATTTAAATCTTTTTCACTTCTCTACTGGCAGCATCGTTCAGTAAAGACTAGTGATAACATCTTTAATGGCTTAATTCTTTTTAGGGTCTGTTTATTTTCTGTTGACCACAGGAGCTGTCAAAAATAATACCCCACCACCACCCCCTTGGACACCCAGGGCAGGGTGGCCTGGTGTGTTCCTTTATTTCTGATTTCCTTATACCTCCACATTTTAAGGATTTCTGTGGGCCTGATCACATAGCCCTCTATCTATCTCTCTCCATACCTTGCCCTGCCTGTCCCTTACTCATTATCAGGTAAATAACTTGTAATTATTTTCTCCTATTCTGTAGTTTGCCCTTTGCAGTTTATTATTTCCCTTGCTCTGTAGAAGATCTTTAGTTTGATGTAGCCTCACTTGTTTATTTTAGCTTCTGCTGGCTTTGCATTTGGTGTCAAATCCAAAAATCATCACCAAGACCAATATCAACCAGCTTACCCCCTATGTCTTCTAAGAGGTTTGTGACTTTAGGTCTTATGTTCATATTGAATCCATTTCCCAGCACAGTTTATTGAAAAGACTACCTTTTCCCCACTGTATGTTCCCAGCTCCTTGTTGTAAATTAATTGACCACACATGCATGAGTTTATTTGCCGGGCCTCTATTCTGTTCCATTGATCTAGGTGTCTGTTTTTAATGTCAGTGCCACACTGTTTTGATTACTATAGCTTTGAAATATATTTTATAATCTGTATCTATCTATATACTTTAAAGATTTATCCATTTATTTGAGAGAGAGTGGGGGGAGGGGAAAAGGGAGAGGGAGAAATTCAGGCAGACTCCTCACTAAGTTCGAAGCCCAATGTGGGGCCTGATTCCATGACCCTGAGATCATGACCTGAACCAGTGAAACCAAGAGTGGGCCACTCAACCAATTGTGCCACTCAGGCGCCCCTATTTAGTAATCTATTTTGAAATCAAAAGGTGTGATGCCTCTAGCTTTGTTCTTCTTTCTCAATATTGTTTTGGCTATTCGGGGTCTTTCATGGTTCCATACAAATTTTAGGATTGTTTGTTCTATTTCTATAAAAAATGCCATTGGAATTTTGGTAGGGATTGCATTCAATCTGTATATTGTTTTCCAAAGTATGGGCATTTTAACAATATCAGTTCTTCTAGTTGATGAGCACAGAATATTTTCCCATTGTGTCCTTTAATTTCTATCATCAGTGACATAATTTTTAGTATACAGATCTTTCACCTCTTTGATTAAATTTATTCCTAGGTAATTCATTCTTTTTCATACAAAAAGTTATCCTAGGGACGCCTGGGTGGCTCAGTTAGTTAAGCGGCTGCCTTCGGCTCAGGTCATGATCCCAGCATCCTGGGATCGAGTCCCACATCGGGCTCCTTGCTCGGCAGGGATCCTGCTTCTCCCTCTGCCTCTGCCTGCCACTCTGTCTGCCTGTGCTCGCTCCTGCTCTCTCTCTGACAAATAAATAAATAAAATCTAAAATAAATAAATAAATAAATAAGTTATCCTAGTGGGGTCAAGTAGTATTTCATGGTTTTGATTTGCATTTCCTTAATAATAAATGATGTCGAGCATCTTTTTGATGAAGTTTGAAGGTTGGGGTCTGGAGCCAGTGCACAAGAAAGAATTCTTGAACCATCTTTGATGTAAATAGTTGGTTTTATTAAAGCAAAGGGACAGGACCTGTGGACAGAAAGATCTGCTGCCCTGGGATTGTGAGGAGCAACTGATTTTATACTTTGGGGTAAAGGCAGGTTTTCGAAAGGATTTTCAAGGGAATTCTGGGTAGCTCAGTTAGTTAAGCAACTGACTTCAGCTCAGGTCATGATCCCAGGGTCCTGGAATCAAGTCCCACCTCAGACTCCCTGCTCAGTGGGGAGTCTGCTTCTCCCTCTACATGCTCTTGCTCTCTGACAAATAAGTACATAAAATCTTAAAAAAAAAAAAACAAAAACGAATTTCATATGCTTAAGAAGACTCACAGGATCCCAGAGGCTTAGGTACTGATAAAGCTAGGGTTGTTTTTGCCCTCTAGCAAAGTATTAACATTAAGACTAGTTGGGAGTTCCTGGAGAAATGTTACACTCTGTTTGCCTCAAGTATTTGTCAGTGGGTTGCAGGTTATAAGGAAATTTAATTTTTTTCCTTTGCCTTGGTTTCTCGCATCATTTTCTGGTGCTTATTGGCCATGTGTAGGTCTTCTGTGGAGAAATACCTCTCCAAATCTTTAGGGTAGGTCTATTTCTAATTAACTCTTAGCCCTTTGTGGTTCATGCTTTATTGGGGGTTTCATCTTTTAGAATCCATACTTTGGAAAACCCTGGCTGTAATCTGAGTCTCAGAATCCAGTGCTCAAGTTCACTTGGTTTGACAATACCCTAGCAGTGAAAACTGTTTCCCTGGTCTAGTTTTCTGCCTTTGTTCCATTTCCAGTCTGAATATTCCTCACTTTCTTCTCAACTCATGGATGTGTTGAAGGATGTGTTTTTCTGTTTTTTTCCAGCATTTTAGTTGTTTTCAGTGGGAAGGTTCAACCTTGACTACTATTCCACCATGTTGCTGGAAACAAAAGTTGAGTATTTTGCAATTTAAAAAGCTATTTCATGGGTGCCTGGGTGGCTCAGCGGGTTAAAGCCTCTGCCTTCAGCTCAGGTCATGATCCCAGGGTCCTGGGATCGAGCCCCGCATCAGGCTCTCTGCTCAGCAGGGAGCCTGCCTCCTCCTCTCTCTCTGCCTGTCTCTCTGTCTACTTGTGATCTCTGTCTGTCAAATAAATAAATAAAATCTTAAAAAAAAAAAAAAGCTATTTCATGGGGTGCTTGGCTAGCCCAGTCTGTAGGAAATATGTCTCTCAGTCCTGGGGCTGTAAGTTTGAGCCCTTTATTTATTTATTTATTATTTTTATTTACTTATTTATTTATTTATTATGTATTCAGTATTTTAAAAGAAACAAATAAAAATAAAAAATCTGTTTCTTTTCAGTTTGTTTGTTTTTTTTTAAGATTTTATTTATTTATTTGACAGACAGAGATCACAAGTAGACAGAGAGGCAGGCAGAGAGAGAGGAGGACACAGGCTCCCTGCTGAGCAGAGAGCCCGATGCGGGGCTCGATCCCAGAACCCTGGGATCATGACCTGAGCCGAAGGCAGAGGCTTTAACCCACTGAGCCACCCAGGCGCCCCTTCAGTTTGTTTTTTTAAAAGATTTTATTTACTTATTTGAAAGAGAGAGAGAACAGAGTGAGAGAGAGAAGCAGACACCCTCCCTGCCCAGTAGAGAGCCTGATGTTGGGGCTTGATCCCAGGACCCTTGGATCATGACCTGAGCAGAAGGCAGACAACTGGCTGAGCCACCTACATGCCCCTCTTTTCAGTTCATTTTTAATAATTAAATTGATTGAGGCATAACTGATATACAAAAATTCACCAATTAAACATTTAAAGTAAATGTATATTTCAATGAGTTTTAATATATGCACTCATCAACATGTAGGACATTTCTATCACGCAAAAAAGTTCCCTCAACTCTCTTTGTAGTCATTTTCTCACTCTGTTGACAGTTCAAGACAACTGTTGACCTATTATCATTTTATTTGACTTCTGTCTTTTCTAGCACTTCCTATAGATGGAATCATATAGTATGGACTCTTGGGCCTGACTTCTTCCATTCAGCCCACTGTCTTGGAGATTGACCCACATTCTTTTACATGTGTCAGTGGCTCATTCCTTTTTTGTTGCTAAATAGTGATTCAGTGTTTTTACATATATCACGTTCAGGTAATTTTTGAGATAAGATTTCTGCATACTATAGGACAGAGAAAAAGTCAATAAACAGAGGAAGAAGAGAGTTACTAACGTGGAAGGTTAGTATGTGAGATTTCTTCTATATGTTCCTTATTAAAGAAAATATTTCCATCTGTTTCATTAGTCCATTAAGTCAAGATTTAAAGGACTGAATTTCACTTTTAATGCTAAATAATGAAATGCCAGAGCTTGGCCTTTAAAAGCAAGTCTTGGAGCACCTGGGTGGCTCAGTTGGTTAAGCATTTGGCTCAGGTCATGAGACTGGAGTTCCAGGATGGAGCCCCGAATAGCATCGGGCTCCTGCTCAGCGGGGAGTCTGCTTATCTCTCTGACCTTCCCTCACTCTCATGCTCTCTCTCTCTCATCTCTCTCAAATAATTAAATAAAATATTTTAAAAAATAAAAATGAAAATGAAATAAAAGCAACTCTCAGGGCACCTAGGTTTCAGTCGGTTAAGTGCCTGCCTTCAGCTCAGGCCATGATCTCAGGGTCCTGAGATCAAGACCCACATTGTGCTCCCTGCTCAACAGAGAGGCTGCCTCTCCCTCTCTGCAGCTCTCTCCCCTGCCCGCACACTCTCTCCCAAGTAAATAAATAAAATATTTTTAAAAAATAAATAAAAGGGGTGCCTGGGTGGCTCAGTGGGTTAAAGCCTCTGCCTTCGGCCCAGGTCATGATCCCAGAGTCCTGGGATCCCAGAGTCCCGCATCGGGCTCTCTGCTCAGCGGGGAGCCTGCTTCTCTCTCTCTCTCTGCCTGCCTCTCTGCCTACTTGTGATCTCTGTCTGTCAAATAAATAATAAAATCTTTAAAAATAAATAACTAAATAAAAGGAAGTCTCACGAGTTTTTTTTTTTTAAGATTTTATTTATTTATTTTAGATAGAGAGCAAGACCAGGGGGCAGAGGGAGAAGCAGGCTCCTGCTGAGCAAGGAGCTCAATGCAGGGCTCGATCCCAGGACTCCAGGATCATGACCTGAGCTGAAGACAGACCCTTAACTGACTGAGCTGCCCAGGAGCCCTAAGACTTGACATTTTTATAAATGTTCTCAATTTAACTCAAAGAATCAAATCAGATTCTTTGAACTAGTTTGATAATGCAGAATGCTATTGCTCCCTCTGTTGCTGCAAGGAAGAGGGGACATTTTCATTTCTTTCACAGATACTTTTGTTAAAAATTGTGAGACTTGGGGTGCCTGAGTGGCTCAGTCGGTTAAGTGTCTGCTCAGGTCATGATCCTTGGATCGAGCCTCTTGCTCAATGAGGAGCCTGCTTTTTTTTTTTTTTAAGATTTTATTTATTTATTAGAGAGAGAGAGCGCGCGAGCACAGGCAGACAGAGAGGCAGGCAGAGGCAGAGGGAGAAGCAGGCTCCCCGCCGAGCAAGGAGCCCGATGTGGGACTCGATTCCAGGATGCTGGGATCATGACCTGAGCCGAAGGCAGCCGCTCAACCAACCGAGCCCCCCAGGTGTCCCGAGGAGCCTGCTTTTCCCTCTCCCACTGCCTGCCACTTCTCCTGCTTGTGCTCACTCTCTTTGTCAAATAAATAAATAAAATCTTTTTTTTTTTTTTAAAGATTTTATTTATTTATTTGACAGACAGAGATCACAAGTAGGCAGAGAGGCAGGCAGAGAGAGAGGAGGAAGCAGGCTCCCCACCGAGCAGAGAGCCCAATGTGGGGCTCGATCCCAGGACCCCGGGATCATGACCTGAGCCGAAAGCAGAGGCTTTAACCCACTGAGCCACCCAGGCGCCCCTAAAATCTTTTTTTTTAATGTTAGTCTTGTTTTCCATTTCCATTTGTGCCAACTGGAGACTTGGTGACTATAACTATTATCAACTTGCTGTGTTCTCTCTTAATTTAAATATCCCCTTGGAAGTGTAATTTGAATAAAGGGGTCATATAAGACTTTTGTCCTTGGAAAATCACTTAAAAAATAAACCTATAGTTCATATTAGTTTTCTTACTTGATCATATGTTTGATTTATTACCCTAGTAATATTGTGCTAATTGGTATTTTTATGTTCCTAAACACTGTGAATATTCTAAGTATAAATACCGTCTCCTCAAATCAGAAAAGGATGATTGGCATAATGCAAAACATAAAAACTCCTAACTGTGCTAGGTTTTTTTTAATTTTCACAAGATTATGAATCTGTTCTCTTATAAATTAATACCAAAGAATGAGAATAATTGTGAAAGAAGCGCCCTCCAGAGGCAGGAAAGCATTAGAATCATTTACACTTAAATAATGTGTAGTTACAAAATTACACAATCACACAGATAAGTAAACATAGTTCATTTTCTATAAGTGATCAAATCTTCACAATCCCAATACCACTATTGGGTTGGTACCTTAAACCTGCCAATTAATAGAATCTCTGTGTCTTTTGTTTTCAACAGATTCTTGGTGGCAAAGTAACTCCTTCAGGCAAATTCTGAAGTCTTGAGATTGTCTCCTCCTCCTCTTCTTCCTGTTAGGTCTCCTGGAGTGTGAAATGACTGGATGACCTACTGGCAAATGGGGAGAGAGAGTCTTAGATCTGTTCTCACTGGGTGTCTGGTGCCCCTGGTTTCTGAAGTAGTTTCCCTTTCTGCCTTTCTGATCACTTGGAATCTTGTTGCTACTGTCCTTGAAGTCTGCATGCGATGAAGTGTTGGTCTAATTTCTTCATTCAGTTATGACTTAACAGTACCTCCACTGATAACTGTCTCATATGGGCTCCAATTGGCTCTAAGAATCTCTTTGAGTCTCACCCATGTCCTTGAACCATCCTGGTTCAAGCTGAAATACTATAAAACCCTGGGATCTCAGGAAATTTTTAGAGGCTATTTTATGCCTTCTTTGCCTCATTAGCAGGCCTACAATTCTATGCATGGCAAGGGAGGGAGGTGAATAGAGATGCAAGTCACCCACTTCTTAAATCCCTCAAAGTTGGGTGCTTGGGTGGCTCAGTTGGTTAAGTGACTGTTTTCAGCTCAGGTCATGATCCCAGAGTCCAGGGATTGAGTTCTGTATCTAGCTGTCAGCTCAGAGGGGAGTCTGCTTCTCCCTCTGATTCTCTCCCCTCTCGTGTTCTCTCTCTCTCATAAATATATAAAATCTTAAAAAATAAATAAATCTCTCAAAGTCCAAGTTCTTTGCCTTGCCTCGGACTTCCCCTTTCTTCCATGACTCAAAGAATTTTTTTTTTTAAGATTTTATTTATTTATTTGTCAGAGAGAGTGAGCATAGGCAGACAGAGTGGCAGGCAGAGGCAGAGGGAGAAGCAGGTTCCCTGCTGAGCAAGGAGCCCGATGTGGGACTCGATCCCAGGACGCTGGGATCATGACCTGAGCCGAAGGCAGCTGCTTAACCAACTGAGCCACCCAGGCGTCCCTCAAAGAATTTTTTTTTTAAATAAAGATTACTTGAGGGACAGTGAGAGCAAGACAGAACTTAGAGGAAGAGGGAGAAGCAGGCTCCCCACTAGGCAGGGAGCTCAAAGATGCCATTAAGAAAGTAAGAAGGCAGGAAAAAGAAAGTAAGAAGGCAAGCCACTGTATGGAAAAAACTACGTGTGACGCATATAGCTGACAAAGCACTCAGCAGAATATATGAAGAATTCTTAAAAACTGGTAAGGGCAAAAAAAAAAAAAATTGGTAAGGGTGCACAGGTGAGTTGTGCTTTCCACAATGTCAGCTTTATTCAATCATAAAGCCAAGTTAAACCACAACAATGAAGCAGGTTCAGGCTCCCCAACTCAAGGACATTTCACTACGTGATTAAACTTGGCTTCCTACACAGCGCAGAAAGCAGGACAGAAGACAAGCCACACAAGGAACAAGATAACGAAGGGCGCCGGAAGTGAACGGACCAAGCGCGAAGTCGGTCTGTGGGTGCGCAGTTGAGATAAGGCCTCAGCCTGGTCCGCTCCGCCATCGGCCCTTAACTGCTTCCGGTGTTCAAGCAGGAAGGATCTTGGTTCTGTTCGGAGATCCATCCAGCAGAGCCTTCCGCCGCAGTTAACCTTTTCTAAGTGGTCATAGAGGGGTCATGTCTAAAGGCTCTGACAGTTTGCTGCCAAAATCCTTCCCTTTTTAAAGGGATTTAATCAGTTTCGGGTCCCCGCACACCCCCTCTGGTTCTGCTCATTCTCAGTTCTGGGATGTCAGCTGACATTGGTCCCCGCGATATCTCCTACTTGCAGTGCCTTAACTGCTTGTGTCATTGTTTGACCCAGGCTCCTGCTTGACATGAGAGACTCCATTTTGCTCTCTGCAATAAGAAAAAAGAGCACCTGGGTGGCTAAGTTGGTTAGGCGGCTGGCTCTTCATTTTGGCTCAAGTCAAGATCTCAGCGTCCTGGGATCAAGCCCCACGCGGAGCTCTGCGCTCAGTGGGAAATCTGTCTTAGGATTTTGTGTGTGTCTCTTTCTCCCCCACCCCCTTCTCAGGCTTGTGCTCTCTTGCTCTCTCTCTCTCTCTCTCCCTTTCCCTAAAATAAATCTTTAAAAATAATTGATAAGAAAAAGACAATCCAATGGGAAAGTAGGCAGGGAAATTAAGCAGGAAATTCACAAGGGGATATTTGAATGACCAGTAAACAAGTGAAAAGATGTACCGTCTTTTTTTTTTTAAGGATTTTATTTATTTATTTGACAGACAGAGATCACAAGGAGGCAGAGAGGCAGGTAGAGAGAGAGGAGGAAGCAGGTTCCCTGCTGAGCAGAGAGCCCCATGCGGGACTCGATCCCAGGACCCTGGGATCATGACCTGAGCCGAAGGCAGAGGCTTTAACCCACTGAGCCACCCAGGCGCCCCGACCATCTTTTTTTTTTTTAAGATTTTTTAAAATTTATTTTTGTCAGAGAGAGAGAGGGAGTGAGCACAGGCAAACAGAGTGGCAGGCAGAGGCAGAGGGAGAAGCAGGCTCCCTGCCAAGCAAGGAGCCCGATGTGGGACTCGATCCCAGGACACTGGGATCATGACCCAAGCCAAAGGCAGCCGCTTAACCAACTGAGCCACCCAGGCGTCCCGGGATTTTGACCATCTTACCCACCCCACAAGACTACTTGCTGGATGTGACATAATAAGAAATATGTACTTGATCTTTGCCCTCATTCCTAACATAGATGTCCTAAAACACATATAATTTCCTGATTCGTGGGATGATAGAGCATCTTGCATAGAGCTCTGAAATGCCCTGTAATATCCTGAGTGATTAGAATGCCTTTGGTTCTAATGAGGTAACTCTTGGCGGGGTCCTGGTTAGGGGCTGGTCACCAGAAAGACTAAGCCATGATTTAAAGTTTGGAACTTTCAGCCCCAACCTCCATCCTCTGGAGAGATGAGAGGGGATGAGGCTCGAGTTCGTAATCAATGCCCATGTGATGAAATCTCCATAGAGGGGCGCCTGGGTGGCTCAGTGGGTTAAAGCCTCTGCCTTCGGCTCAGGTCATAATCCCAGGGTCCTGGGATCGAGCCCCGCATCAGGCTCTCTGCTCAGCAGGGAGCCTGCCTCCTCCTCTCTCTCTGCCTGTCTCTCTGCCTACTTGTGATCTATGTCTGTCAAATAAAGAAATAAAATCTTTAAAAAAAATCTCCGTAGAAATCCCTGAACCCCAAGGTTTAGAGAGCTTCTGGGTTGGTGAACACACCCATGTGCCAGAAACCTAGCACAATGTGCTCAGGATTCTTTTGGATCTCATCCTATGGTCTCTTCCCTCTGGTTGGTCATTTGTATCCTTTATAATAAACCAGTAATAGTAAATAAACTGTTTCTCTGGGTTCTATGAGCTATTCCAGCAAATTACCAAACCTGAGAAGGGGGTCATAGACCCCTGATTTGTAGCCAGTTCAGACAGAAGTGAGCCACTGAATAGATGGCATCAGACTAATAGGACACACAGCGTATAAAATGGCAAGTTCCAGGGGCACCTGGGTGGCTCAGTCGGTGAAGCATCTGTCTTCAGATCAGGTCATGATCCTGGGGTCCTGGGATCAGGCCTGTCAGGCTTCCCTGCTCAGCAGGGAGCCTGCTTCTCCCTCCAACTCTCCCCCCCTCATGCATGCCCTCTCTCTTAAAATAAAATAATAAAATAATTTTTAAAATTACATAACATAAAAATAAAATAAAATAGCAATTGCCTTCCGTGCTTTAGGAAACAGGTGTATACCGAAGGCCTGGGAGACTAAAGTACAAAGGGCTCTCACTTCATTGAGGTGTTCCGTGATTTTGCACACAGCTGTCCCCTCCAAAATGAAGAGCAAATTGCTTTAGTTGAGCTATATGTCACTAAATGAAGAAACAAAGAGACCACACTCAGGTGAGTTTAGAGACAGTGTTTACCATATATAGGTGTACTATTCTGATCTCCTTACCTGGTCTCCTGAAACAAAGCCACGTTTGAGTGAGGCTCTGAGGAAGGGAAGCTTCTCCTGCTGGTCCAGTCAGCAGTGCAACTCGGTCCTTATGATCCCCTTGATGTGCACAGTGTTCGTGGCAGAGGTCCTGTGTGCAGCCTGTGGCAGGTTCTGACAGGAGAATGATAACAGAGGCCTTTGACCATGACCTTTGACAAGGAAATATTCTCTCTTTGAGAATCCGCTTTCAACTTGCTGCTGGGCCATGGACACAGAATTACCGTGGGCCTCAAGCTGCTCATCGCGAGCTCTGTCATCCACCTGAACATGAAGCTGGGTGTCATCAAATAGAAATGATCTGTACAAGGTGATGTTTGAGCAGATCCTAGAGACACCAGCAGCTCACAGTACCCATACCCCTACTTCTGGGGCATTGCTGCTTCCATCACTGTGACCTGATGATCTGTGCCCTGTTAGCTGTGGTGGAAAGGCATCAACATTAGTTTGTAGCCGCCTTTACCTGATACGCAGGCATTAGAAAGAAATGGACTGCTGCACTATTATGGCCCCAAATCAAGGGTGGCCCTGGAGGACATTAAGGGTAGGCAGGACTTCAAGAAATAACACATCTATGTAGTTTTTCCAAAAGGAGAGAGGGCCTGAGGTAAAAATCTGCACTGATTCTTGGGCAGAGGCTAATGGTTTAGCTAGATGGGGAATTAGAAGTAATATTAAAAGGAAGTTTGGAGAGATGCCTGGGTGTCTCAATTGGTTAAGCATCTGCCTTCAGCTCAGGTCATGATCCCAGGGTCCTGGGACTGAGTCACACATGGGGCTCCCTGCTCAGCTGGGAGCCTGCTTCTCCCTCTGCAGCTCTCCCTGCTTCTGCACTCTCTCTCTCTCTCTTCCTCTCTCTGACAAATAAGTAAGATAAAACATTTTTTAAGATAAATTTAAAAAATTAAAAAATAAATAACATAAAATCTTTTAAAAAGATTAAAAATAAATAAATCTTTTTTTTTAAAAGATGGCTGCCACCACAGTAAACTATCAAATTAATGAACTTGTAACCACAGAGCCGATTTCTCTGCCATGAGCCACAGAAGCAAAGTAGATACCTTGTACTCTGCCTTCTCTGCTCTTAACCCAGTGAGTTCAGTTTTAAATTCAAGTCTCATGTAAGTGCAAGATTGACAGATTCTCCTGGGGTGCCTGGGTGGCTCAGTCCATTAAGCATCTGCCTTCACCTCAGGTCATGATCCCAGGGTCCTGAGATCAAGCCCTGCGTCTGGCTCCATGCTCAGTGGGAAACCTGCTTCTCCCTCTTCCACTCCCCCTGCTTGTGTTCCCTCTCTGTCTCTCTCTCTGTATCAAATCAATAAATAAAATCTTTAAAAAAAAATACTTCTACAACTCAACACCCCCAAAACAAATAATCCAATTAAAAATGGGCAGAAGAGGGACGCCTGGGTGGCTCAGTTGGTTAGGCGGCTGCCTTCGGCTCAGGTCATGATCCCAGCATCCTGGGATCGAGTCCCACATCGGGCTCCTTGCTCGGCAGGGAGCCTGCTTCTCCCTCTGCCTCTGCCTGCCTCTCTGTCTGCCTGGCTTGCTCTTGCTCTCTCTCTCTGACAAATAAATAAATAAAATCTTAAAAAAAAAAATGGGCAGAATAGGGGCGCCTGGGTGGCTCAGTGGGTTAAAGCCGCTGCCTTCGGCTCGGGTCATGATCCCAGGGGCGTGGGATCGAGCCCCGCATCAGGCTCTCTGCTCTGCGGACAGCCTGCTTCCTCCTCTCTCTCTCTCTGCCTCTCTGCCTACTTGTGATCTCTGTCTATCAAATAAATAAATAAAATCTTTAAAAAAATAATAAATAAGTAAAATTAAAATGGGCAGAAGATATGAACAGATATTTCTCCAAAGAAGACCTACGGATGTCCAACAGACACATGAAAAGATGCTCAACATCACTCATCATCACGGAAATGCAAATCAAAACCACAATGAGATATCCCACCACACCTGTCAGAATGGCCAAAATCAAAAAGACAAGAAACAAGGAGTGTTGGTAAGGATGCAGAGAAAAAGGAACTCTCTGCTCCTTGCACTGTTGGTGGGAACGCAAACTGGTGCAGCCACTGTGGAAAACAGTATGGAGTTTCTTCAAAAAGTTAAAAGTAGAACTACCCTATGATCCAGCAATCACACTACTGGGTATTTACCCCCAAAATACAAAAACACTAATTCAAAGGGTCACATGCACACATTGATAGCGGCATTATTTGCAATAGCCAAATTATGGAAGTGACCCCCTTCCATTTTTAAAGCCAGTAATGGCTGGTCAACTCTTTTTCATGCTTCATCAGTGACATTGAATCTCCTGCCTCCCTTCCATTTGTAAGGTAAACACTTAGGAGTACATTGGGCCCACTTGGATAATCTAGGACACTCTCCCCATCTGAAGGTCAACTGATGAACAATCTTAAAGCCATCTGCAGCCTTAATTCCTCATGCCATGCAACCTAACACATTCACAAGTTTTAGGGATTAAGGCATGGCCATCTTGGGGACCATTATTCTGCCTACCACATCATCGACTCTGTGCTCTGCCAGTAGGAAAGGTTTGACCGAACTGGCACAATGGGAGAGGGCCAGATCACCACTTGGCCATTTTGGACTCCTCATTGCAGTAGGTCAACAGGGAAAAATAAAAGTTCCAGCATTGACTAGAATCATTAATCCTAATTTTCAAGGTGAAATAAGTTTGTGACTACATGATAGGGTCAAGAAGCTTATGGATGGGACCCAGAGGGCCCCCAGGGGTACATCATTACACAGCCATGCTCAGGACTAGAAGTTAATGAAGGACTCCTTCAACCTCTTATGTAAGGAGGACCACCAAGGGCTTGGCTCCCTCAGAAATGAGATTTGGGACACAACCTGGATGAAAATTAACCATCTGAAGTCTTGCCTAAAGGCATAGAGAACACAGACCAATTAGAGAGGGCAGAGGTCATAAATACCCAGAGCCTTACACCATCTGTTGTGGAAATGAGAACTGTAGTTTCTACCCCTATTTCCTTCCTCAGTTTTTCCTAAATATATTCTCATCTATCTAAACTGATTTCTCTTTTTCTTGAATTCCTTTCCCACTTTTTAAAATAGTTTACTTATTTTCATCATCTCTATGCCCAACATGGGGCTCAAACACATGACCCCAAGATCAAGAGTTGCATGCTCTTCAGACTGAGTCAGCCAAGTGCCCCTCTTTTCCCACTTTTTGAAAAACATGAATGCCATAATTGATTGATAACTTTACAGCTTAGTCTACAGAGATAGCAGGATGAGCCTGGGCAGAAATAGGAGGGAAGTGGGCATCAGCAGACACTAGACTTGGCACAAGATGCAGCAACTGTTGAAACCTGAGGTGGTCTTTTTGGGAGGAGGCAGTGAATGATTTCATTAGTTTAAAGACTATCTATGGGTACCTGGGTGGTTCAGTCAGTTAAGCATCCGACTTCAGCTCAGGACATGATCTTGGGGTCCTAGGGTTAAGCCCTGTGTAGGGCTTCCTGCTCAGTGGGGAGTCTGCTTGGTCCCCTGTCCCTCCCCCAGCTTGTGCTCAAGTGTACACACGTGCTCGCTCGCTCTCGCTCTCAGATAAATCTTTTTTAAAGGATTAAAAATAAATAAAGTAATAAAATAAGGTAAATTTTTTTTAATTTGTCAGAGAGAGAGAGAAAGAGAGTGTGCACACCCACAAGTACAAGCAGTGGGAGCAGCAGGCAGAGTTTTATTTTATTTTCAACTTAAGTTAGGCAGAGTTGAGATGTCTTACTTATACCTAAAAACCCTGATTGACACAGCTTCCCAGCCTGCCTTATCCCTCCTCCTCTCTCTTCACACCTATCAGTTTCCTCTTCCTAAAAGAAAGGAAGGGTAAGATCACATTATTTTGTCATGCAGAAGCCTCCAAAGGCTTCTCCACTACTGACAAGGAAAATTCTAGACTCCTTACTCTGAGATGCAAGGCTCTCACCAGGCTGATGCCAAGTGGGCTTTCCAAATTCGTCTTTGCTCTCTTCTAAAAATCCAGCATTGGCAGGGGGGATGGGTGGGGGTTGTCTCTTGGGTGGCCAGAGAATCACCAAGAACATTGCAATGTAACCTTTTCTCAAGACAAAGGAGTATAGCCTTTGACCAGCCCACACCTCAGAGAGTTCTCCATACACAGAACTCTTGTTTGTGACGTTTAGACTCAAGGATGCACCACCTCTTGATAAATGTATTTTTTATTGTATCTCAAGAGGACTACAACTACCCCACAGTGACATCTTCTGGAGGCAAAGCAACCCCTGATGCAATAAGGACTGTCCCGAGCCAGCGAGGCACTGCATGATTGACTCCAAGACAGTGACTGACCTGCCCTTTCCTGCCCACATGCAGGTACTCACTGACCTTTGTCCCACATTTTCCTTATATAAACCTGGAAATATTTTTGGCACTCTGAAGACAGTCTCTGAGATGCTAGTCCATGGTCTCCCTGGTGGTGGCCTCACTGAAGTACATTCTTTTCTTATTTCATCACGACTTGTCTCTCTGTGTTTGGATTTTGTCACAGCGAGTGGTGGAAACTGGCCAGTTTGAGACCCCGGGAGCCAGGTGCTCTTGCACCCCTGCACCCCGGCTATAACGAATACATAAAATCTCTCTCTTTTTTTAAAATATTTTATTTATCTGAGAGAGAGAGAGCAATTGGTCATGAGCAGGGGGGATGGGTAGAGGGAGAAGCAAACTCTAAGGGGAGCAGGGAGCCTCATTTAGGACTCAATCCCAGGGTCCTGGAATAACCACTTGAGTTGAATGCAGACCCTTAATTGACTGAGCCACCCAGACATCCAAATAAGTAAAATCTTTAAAGATTTTAAAAATCTAGGATTTAATCTTCAGCCCTTCTCCTTCCCCTTTCTGGAGGTCAATAGGTGGGGCTGAAAGTTTCCGACTTTCTAATCACTTGGTCAGCCCCATTTTAAGGCTATCTTTTTAAGTTCCCACCCTAAGTCACCTTATCATCATAAACTCAAGTTACTTATTAGGGGATCCTTAAGAATAAACAAAGACATTCGTATCAGGAAATTCCAAGGTTTTTAGGGACTTGTGCTAGAAACTGGGGGAAAAGGCCAAATATATTTCATACTACACACAATAACCTAATAACCTTCTGTATTAGTCAGGATTCTCCAGAGAAGCAGAACCAACAGGATGTGGATATATATAGAGATTTATTTTAAGGAATTGGCTCATGCAGTTGTGATGGCTTGGCAAGTCCAAAGTCTGCTAGATAAGCCAGCAGGGAAGACCCAGGGAAGAGCTGCACTTCAAGTCTGAAGGCTGTCTGCTGGCAGAATTTCTTCTTGCTTGGGGCTATCACTTCTGTTTTACTAAGTCCTTCGACTGATTGCATGAGGCCCACCCACATTATGGAATTAATCTGTTTTACTTAAAATTCACAAATTTAAAATGTAAATCTCATCCAAAAAAAAAAACCACACTTGTACAAAGGCCTCCAGAATATTGTTTATCTAAATATCTGGGCACAATGGCTGAGCCAGGTTGACATATCAGATTAACCATCACACCATCTAATTGATTCCATTTTTAGTTTAAACTAGCTCAAGTTGGTGCTGTTACTTGCAAAAAGAAAAAAATTTAAATATCCCTGAATTGTTTAAAACTATAATGATAATAGCTGCCAGGAACACTGTTAGGTTTTGGTCCACAATGATGAGTAAAACATGGTCCCTATCTTTGAGAAGCTCATAGGGTTTTGTGGTTTTGTTTGATTCCTCAGAACTTATCTCACAACAACTAATAATCTAAAGGAGATCCAATTTACATCTGCTTTGGAAATTCATTCTAGCCATGGGTCTGATAAACCAGTGGCAAAGACCTGATAAACTAGTCTAGGGACCATCCTTGGGAAAGAAATTATTCTAAGGGAAGAGAATGACTGACAGATAAACTTTGACTAATGACAAAAATTCTGTGACAATTAATTTTATGTGTCAAATTGACTGGGTCATGAAGTACCCAGATATTCATATAAAAATTATTATGGCCATGTTTATAAGGGTGTTTTTGGATGAGATAACATTTGAATCAGTAGACTGAGTAAAGCAGATTGCACTCCCTAATGTGAGTGGGCCTTATCTAATCAGTCAAAGGCATGAATAGGACAAAAAGACTGTCCCTCCTGCAAGTTAGAGGGAAAAACTGTATGACTCTTTGAGCCAGGACATCAGTTTTTTCCTACCTTCAGACTCAACTAAAACATTGACCTGCTGGCTTTTGGACTAGAACTATATACCATACCCTGTCCTAGATCTCTAGCTTGCTAACTACAGATCTTGGGACTTCTGCACCACCATGACTATGTGAGCCAATTCCTTATAATCTGTCTCTTCTCTCTCTCTCTCATTCTCTCTGTAGTCTCAGAGAAACCACTCCCTTTGGCTCTCTATCAGAGTGCTGGACTTTCTACATAGCACCTCAGGCTCCTCAAAGCAAAAGCTTTCCCAAAGGGAGGAAGTAGAAACTTCCAGTCCTTTGGAAGCCAGGAATAGAACTGGCCCAGTGTCATTTCCACCCTACTCTACTGGTAAATGTGAGTCATAGACTAATCTGCATTCAGAGTTGGAAGGGACTACACAAGGGTATAATTATTGAGAATTGTAGATCATTGGGGGCCATCTTCACAAAGCTACCATGGATAGTTTAGCTGGGTATCAGGTCTAAGTTGAAAATATTTTTGCTGCATTGTATCCACTGAGAAGCCAATCCCACTCTGATCCCTAACCCTCTGTACATGTCCTCTCTTTGTCTCTGAAAGACTGTAGGATATTCCTTTCCTTTTCAGTATTCTGAAACTTCTGGGTCTTTTTCATTCATTGTATGTATTGGGAACTCAGAGGGCCTTCCAATTTGAAGATTCATCCTTCAGTTCCAGGAATTTTTACGTATCATTTTATTTCTTTGATAATTTCTCCCCCCCCCCC